>JANIWU010000103.1:0-36018 GCA_030705145.1 Hagleromyces aurorensis | reverse complement strand
CGTACTAGCGTTCTTATGCCGCAGTTCGGCGCTTAGGTCTTGTGACCTTGTGTTTGCTTACTTGTTTGTTGATTCTACAACATTTAAAAGAAATAAAGGGTTCTGGTTATGTCAAAAACGTAAAAAGCGTTTTGACGGTTGCTGGGGCTCTTTCGAAGCTGTACTTTGTTCGCTACAGTCTCTAATGGGTTTAGAGTGCCTGAGTCATATATATAACCACGTTATGTCCAATTGTGATTCAGCAATTAAGTGCAATTACAATAGTTGTAAAAAGCTTGTCATATTACAACTAGATATGATCAGCGCCCTTCAAAATATTTAACTGCAATATAGAAAAAATCATAATCAAATGAGAAGGAAGACATAATTTCTTTATTGCATAAAAAATTTTCTTTCAGTTTCCATTTATTGTCAGTGGTATGAAATCAACCCTAATTCAGCACTGCAAAATAGCTTCTGTTTATGTTTCAAATGGCTGCTAAAGGCCAATTTTAGTCAAAAAAATCTGAGTGATGTGTTTCCACCGTTCTTTCGTGAGTCACATTGATCGGCATTCGTTACAGAGTGCACATCATGAAATTCAGGTCTTAAATTTAAAAAATGTGGATTTGTAGAAATTCCAAAAATTATAGCGTACGTTCTTCTAACTTACAACAAATAACCTTACGGTATATCATTTTAGACTGCCTGAGAAGATAGGAAGCCAATTTTGATTACAAAAGATTTTGTTTTACAAGGGATTCTTCAAGTTTTTTTAAAAGTAGTAGTACATATATTTCTCTAAATATTTGCCGAATACTTGACAGTAGAACTTAGTCCTGTATACAAAAACCACATTTAAGCTGTGTTCACTACTTTATGCATATTACCGTTTTCGCCCTCAATACGGCTAATATCTTGTTCAAGTGCTTTAATGGTCAGTTCGAACTCGTTGATCTCTCTATTTCTAAACTCTTGCCTTTTTAATCTATCATCTTCTTTTCTAACCATGAATTGTTCTTTAAAATGACGTACTTCTTCTGTGCTTTTAATCAAATCTTTCTGTAATTTCTCATGTCGAGCAGTCAATTTATCGTTTTTGGTGCACAATTGATTCAAATCTTGCTGCATCTTCATGTATTTAGCGTTCAGGTCAGCATTTCTTTGGTTAATTGTTTCTCTCAATTTACCATAATCAATCCCAACTCTTAGATGGGCATCCTTCCGCTTCAAATAAATATCCTCTAATTCTACTTGTTTTTCTGTGCATTCTTTCAACTCCTCTTCTAATGACTTAATAGCTTTTTCACTGCTTGCCAGGGCGTTTTTCAAAGTCTCGACTTTCGAAGAACTTTTTTCATCAAAAGATTCATTTTGTTTGATTTTATCTTTAAAATGGTCAATATCTTGTCTAAGTGAATTCAACTTTTTGGTTACTTCTTTCTTACTCTTTTTCAACTTCGCCCGATTTTCAGCTAAGTTGGTATTAGTTGTTAAAACTGAATGCTTTAAAGTAAGCAGCGGTGACAAAAACTTGCGATGATAATATGATGGAAAACTGAAATCAAGGTTCTTTACCTCATTTGATTCCTCATTATTAGCACCTGTCCGTACCATCAAGTCCGAGATAATGTAGTCATCTGCTTGGTTTAGTCTATTGATGAACTGAATATCATAAGAACATAGTGGAACTAGACCACCAACAATAACGAGTTCTTCACCTTCTCTTTCCAATATCAAAGCACAGGAAACTTCAGACCAAATGACACCGTTCACTAGAACAATCAATTCACCCTCTCGTAAGTTTTCGATATGAAATTTTATTGAGTTTGTTCCAATATCAATGATACAGACTTTATAGTCATTTTCTCCTTTTTCAAATATGTTGTCATTTGTAGATACTAGATTTAGCTGTGAATAATCGTCTGAGGGTGCTTGAGCTACTAATGCCATTTTTTCATTTGATTGAGGGAAATGAAAAACGCTTTGTTTTTTCTTCTCTTGTTGAACATTTGTGTTGGAATTCATAGGAGATAGTTCACCATCTGTGCTATCATTATCAGTTTTCGACGAATTTTGGCTTGACTCTTTGTAATTGTTTTTAATATATTTTCTTTCAAAATTAGTTGTTTTCAGCGTTACAATCATACTCCACAATGGAGGAAGAATATTAAAATTCTTCTTCTTAAACAATTGGCGAATGAAGTTCTCGATATTGGTAGTAAAGGTAACATCCAGATCAAGATTACTTGTGTTGGTAATGTTATTCAAATCAACAGTTATTTCGTAAAATTGATTTGTAAATTCTTTATTTGAGTCCTGTGCCTCTCTATCAGTCTTGTTTGCTAAAATATTTGTAGCAACTGCTTGAGAATTACTGGTTTCATTTGATATTATTGCTGGCTTGAATAATTTGTAGTCTGAAACAACTTTGGTGAAATAAGGCATTCCAGAGAAATTTCGATTGTTTTTTGAGTTATTGGGATTTACTAATGGTGGCTTAAGCAAGCCGTTATTTGACAAACTGTTAGGTGGAATACTGTTAATAGATCCACTGGCATTGTAAACTTGATCAGAAGTGTTTGAGTATGGTGAATTTTTCTCGGTGAAATGACTTTGACTTGAATTTGAAATACTGCTGGGTGTGGTAGTGGGTCTATGAGATCCAGAAGAGGAGACTCTCTGCGATATGTTACCCCTAACAGGATCCGCTTTGTTCAGACTGCTTCTCTCCGATTTGTGTTCAAGTGGGATACTCCTGGCTGTTATTGAACTAAGTATGAACTGATGCATGACAATGTGAAAGGACATGTAATATAGGAGGTGGCGGAAGTATTTATCAAACCACATAAATAAGGGCATGGCATGTATAGATCGATTAATATACGGCAATGCTTTCCAAATAATTGATGTTGTGGCGCTAAGCCAGTATGGTAATTTTGATCCAATATAATGCAGTATTTTTTGTAAAGCATGCATTTTAAAGTAATGTTTGGCCGCCCAATTTGATGAATCAAGGGTATTCCCAAACTTTCTGAGAGTATTGAGCGGTAATAGTCTTTTTTGATAGTTGATTGCAATAGCATACAGCACCGAGCAAGAGGTTGCGTAATTAAGACAATCTGTTGGGTCCATTATCATGGATGAAGCTAGAATCGATAGCGCCAAATTTTCAATTGGTGCTACAAAATAATTTCCGCCGTAAATATTCAACAATGTAGCTAGTATGATTTCAAATATGATGATGTATGGTGAGATTTTTTTTAACTTTGAGGAATTACTAGCTTGCTCTTCTTTTTGCTTTTTACCTGATGAGGGTTCGAATTCACCCATGAAGTCTATATGAGCAACCTGTGCAATACTAGGTGAAGGCTTTTTCGATAATACCAACGTTATGAAACAATCTGCTAGGAAGTTCCGAAATCTCGATGCAATCACAAAGGAAATTAGTAGACACAGACATGCAAAATGATTGAAACTCAAGAACACAACAAATAGCGCCAAAGTGTCCTTGAATTTGTGCATTCCAGCAAATGTGATTGTGTCATTTCGTTTGCCATATCGATGTTTATTATGGTGTCCCGGATTTTTCATTTTTTCAAGCAATTATATTCTTCAACCGCTAAACTTTCTCTCTTATTGCCAACCGAAATAGTCCTTTGAATACTGGAAATCATATAAATTAATCGTGGCAGACCTATATCACCCTTGGTATAGGGTTTAAAAAGAGCCTTCGATGAGAGTTTCACTGTTTTATTTTTTACGGGTAAATCATTTTCGTGTTGAAACTTCGTTATACACTTCTATTCAGAAGCACTGAATTATTTCGTAAAAAATCATGTGCCACCGAGCTATGAAGAAAACGCATAATACATCCATCCCAGAAATATATCGATTTTTATTTAGAGTAGTCCGTTCAAGTCCAAGAAACCTCAGAAATATTGTAATACTGGTTTTGAACCTATTGTTAAATGAAATAAATAATATAAATAAAACTGAAGCGAAACTTGCATAATACATATCAAGTAGATGAATGTAAATGCGTTCCAATAAATAACACAAAATGAGTATCATGATATTCTTAATACCACCTCATTTTGCAGCACTTAAAAAGCACTCGCAAGGCCTATTAACTTACCGTATTCTTCAAATGTGACAGGTTCCCATTCTATCTCTAGCTTCTCAGCTAAAGTCTTCCCCAGTTCTTGGTTAATTAGGCCAAAGTACTGGGTGAATCTTGTCTTGATATGTGGTACCGATATCTTGGAGGCGTGGCCAACCAAATTATCGACGAAGTGTTGTTTGTCTTTATCAGAGTAAACCTTTTCGTAGAGAGCTCTTGGTTGTTCAAAATCAAGTGGGGAAACACCGGAAATGTAGTGATACTCATTCAATTTTCCGGCGATAATCTTCTCGTGGCGTGCTCTCTCCTCTTCCTGTTTCTTCAATTCTAACTTGCTGCTCTCATCCAAGACTAAGCCCTTAAATTTCGTTGTTAAGATATCATCCGTCAAGTTCTTGAAATGAAGGTTAGCTTTTGGCAGAGTTGAAATATAATTTGGAGCTGAACCATAGTTGTATAAACAACCTTGTCCATCTCTTAAGAAATTAGAAGAGGGAAATGGGCACTTCTCAGAAGCCGACCCAATGCTGGTTGAACTGAAAGCCCCGGCGAAAGGACAACCGACATTTCTTGGCCTGTTTACAGGTAGCTGGTGGTAATTGCCACCCAATCTATGACGTTGAGTGTCTGGGTAAGAAAATAATCTTGCTTGCAGAACATTGTCGTTACTTGGTTGAATACCTGGAATACAAGTGTTTGATGGGGAAAACGCAACCTGCTCAATTTCTTCGAAGTAGTTGTCAACATTTTCGGTCAATGTAACTGTACCAAATTTTCTAAGTGGGAAGTCCTTGTGTGGCCAAATCTTAGTTAAATCGTTTACAGAGTATCTGAACTCCTCTGCTTGCTTAGGTGTCATGGTTTGCACGTAACAGGTATATTTGGACTGTTTCCCGTTCTGTAACTCTTTGAATAGCAGAGCTTGGTTGTAGTCTGGGTTAGTACCTGCAAGGGCACCGGCTTCTGGTCCCGTCAGGGTGGTAAATCCATTTTCTGGCAGGACATGGATTTGCACGTATGTCAAATCGTTGTCCTTATTGATAAACTTGAAGGTGTGACCAGAATAGGCCGACATGTTAGCCCAAGATGATGGTGTACCTCTGTCACCAAACATGTAGGTTATTTGATGGATCGATTCTGGGTTTTGGGTCAAGTAATCCCAAAACATACTGGTGTCCTCACCTTGACCCAAGTTTGAGTGTGGGTCTCTCTTCTGAGTGTGGATAAAGTGTGGAAACTTATGGCCATCCCTGATGAAAAAGACAGGAGTGTTGTTGAACACCCAGTCGTGGTTTCCCCATTCAGTGTAAAACTTGAAGGAAAAGCCTCTTGGGTCACGGGCAGTCAATGGAGAACCACGTTCACCACCGACTGTTGAATACCGAATGATACCTGGGCATTTGTAACCTGGTGTCTGGTAGGGAGCTGCAAAGGTGATGTCGCTAAGAGAATCTGTTAGTTCAAATTCGCATCTACAGCCACCGCCTGCCGCGTGAACAACTCTTTCTGGAATTCTTTCCCTGTCGAAATGGGCGAGGGAGTCGACCAGATGGAAGTCCTGCAATAAAATGGGGCCGTCAGGTCTTGAGACCTCTGCTCCGTAGGGATGGTGCGAGTAAGGGAAACCATTAACGGTCGAGTAGACTGTCTCGGGATTCTTCTTCTCTTTTGTGAGCAAAGATTCGTTGGTCTTGCCGTTAGCTGCGCTGTCTGGCATGATTTAACTATTTTCTTGTGTTGAATTTCGAAATGAACACAGGGGTCTGTGTTATCGATAGAATTGGTGTCTGAGATTTAGCTATCCTCTGAACTGGGGAGCTACTTGGGAACCGGAACCAGAGATTAAACTTGAGACCCCTATTTCATTGAGGTTTATATAGTCTAGACATCTGCTTTCATGACGTTCTGTGCGCGACCAGCATAGAGTCTATGATGGCATCCTTATTTCATAATAACAAAACCCCACCCTAGTGATCATGGTAGTTCTGGCTCGACAGTGGCTTCATAATAGCATTTGCCCTGCGATTGACTAATGGCGTGTAATTCCAGCCGCAAATATCGGGGAGCATTCGTTGTATTTTGGTAGTCCCTCGCACACGCATACTTGGAAAATGTATTATGTTTCAATCCTTGTCTTTTTGCTCTTAGTGCGGTGATGCCAAGATCGCCTCCTGCTGAGAAACACCGTACGGAAACCGCTGTGAATCTGGAATGGCTTGAAAATTAATCAGGCAAATAATGTGCACGTGATGCTTGTTTGTAATGGCAGTGACTTTTGCAGTGTATCGCGAACGTTGACAGGGGCGGGATATCAAAGAAATGTGACTTTCCAGACTACCCGTGTTTCTTCTCCTGGTTCCGCCATACAGAGCTATTATGGCTGGGGACATTTGTAAATCAGTGCAACAGGAGATTCTTTATTGTCTTTGCTGTTGGCCCATCCTTCTTCTTCTTTCAGTGCATTGGAAGATAAACGATTGCTGTTGAAAGTTCTCCGTCCATTCTTTTAGTCTTTTAAACGACCAGCCCATTAATGACGTCTTGCACGAGCTCTTTACCGTGGTACTCTCGCATCTCAGGCCTCTGTCTCGTTGAGCTTTCGTTGCTGCCTTGACTCGGCTCGGCAAACGCCATCACAGCAAATTACTAATGAACATGTGGTATTTTGGCGTTTGCGCGCAGGTAGAGCCTGGCTGGCAGCCGACCAATGATGATAAACAAGCAAGCCATTTTTAACGGCAATGTATTGATACTCCTTCTGTTACTGTTGAGCTTCCTATTGGCACAGATCCTGTTTGCGACCTCTCCTCTGCTACAGCTGCATTTACGTGTCGGCGAGTAAAATGTCCACCTGTGTGAAACAATCCCGTCACAGATATCTCCAGAGGATATGGAATTTTTAAGAACAATATCTTTCCAACAAACGTGATTGCCAGACAAATTGATAACAGATCTGTGGATAGCGCTTCATGTCTGTTTTCTGTGAGCCACAGAAAACGAAAGACAGCCAGTAAGGTATATCGTCGATAGGCGCAAAATATTGGGGTATAATAGGTTTTACTGTTTGAATTGCAGCCCAACCGTGTTCCTGTGTCTTCTCGAGCGCGCAAACCATACGGCAGTTCATCTATTCGGCATTTGCTGTTCATTTATTTGTAAGATCTAAAATAGTCTCATCCATTCTGGGAGTACGAGTAGAAACCGTTAAAATTACGCTGAGTTGCCTATTTCCGTTGTTGGGATAGTGTCAGTCCAAGCTCACTGATATTTTCACTCATTTGTCAGTATGGGCCGGCGCGCTGAGGGCTACGGCACAAAATACGGTTGGTTTCAGTTTTCAGAAGCTTAAAAGTGGTGATCGAGAGCATGCACGATTCTCGCGGTCTTGCATTATGTTTATCTTATGGCATCCAGATAACTTGTCATCGGTTGCAGGACATTGTCCTCTAGGATGAGCTCTTTTCTTCAACCTAAAAGACACAGCACAAGGCGGCTCTAAAATTGCAAATTCGTGTTAGAAAGCAGTTAACTCTCTTGTATTAATTTTTTTTCTTTGGCAGTATGGATACTGAATATTGTTTTGTTATTTTTGCTGGCACTCTTCTTTCAAAAAGGGGTCGTAATTTACCTTTAGGTCTTTTCTGGTACTAAACATAAATAAATACAGAAGTTCAAAAACTCCCCGCGCTACCACTCAATGGATAATAATATTCTTTTCATGCACACTATTCAAATACATATTTAGATACGATTAGAGCCAGTTAATTTCACTGCTGTCTCGTATTTCTGCAGCTTCGTTAACAACGTGTCTCCCTGTTTAATCAACATATGGTACTGGGAGTCTTTGTTATCGGGTCTGTTTGTTTCTACAATACCATTGACCCTGTCAATGATGCAATTCAACTGTTTGTTTGGAATAAACTTTCTCAGATCGTTATCCAGGAACTCAACAGACACACCAAATGCACCTGCCATAGACTTTAGGGAGAGTGTCTTGTAGGATTCCAGCAGTTGCGCATATACTTTCCTTCTCATTTCTCGCACAAAAAATTCCGCATGCTTATTCAAATATTTGCATGGAATTAAAACATTGTCGTATGTTTCCAGCAAGTATGGGAAATAACTGGCGTAATCTGAAGTGTACAACGATATAGTCAAGGACGAAATCGACTGTAGTGCTGTTGTGGTTGTTATCAACGATAACAGCTCTGGAGAATCAATGACCTTTGCTTTTAGCTCAGTTCTTTCCAAAGTGATTAAACCAGCGACTGACGCATAGGTAGCGATATGCTCATACGATGTCAGCTCGACCGAAGTGAAAGTGGCAAGAGAATCGACCAATAGTTTTGCAGCCTCCTTAAAGTTTCTAATAGCCAAACAATGTATTCCTCTATAAGTCTTGTATCTGTTTCTTCTCTCCCAATCACCACCTTTTTCAATCATAGTATTGATTTGGTCAAGTTTCTCCTTTACAAACACTTGGTCGTTGTAAAAAAAGCCTAATCTAGTAATTGTCAACATCACATCTATCTTGGCTCCACTGGAGATGGCTTTGTCCAGGGCCTTCTTTAACGTTTCTTCGGCATTGGTTTTGTCCCCAATCTGGGCATAATATTCTCCTAGTTTGATATAACTCTGGGCCTGCTCTAGCTCTCCTTCATCGTTTTCCTCTATTTCAGATATGTGCTCCTTCAATGCAGTTATGTGCTGTTCGTTTTTATCTAGCAATTGTTGGTATAACTTCTCATCCCATTCGATGGTTCCTTCAGGTAAGTACTCTTTGCACAGATATCTGTAGTATGGAGCCATTTCATCCTCTATCACCTTTTCCATGAGGAACTTTTGTACCTCCTCGTGTCTATCGCCCAGCTTAGCCTGACTCAGGATAAAGGCGCTCTCGGAAACCTCATAGTTTGGAACTTTGTTCACGGTAGGGTCAATATAGCGAGATTCGTCATCTTCATCATCATCTCCTTTTCTAACCTTCCTTTCGGTATTTTTGATAGGCTTGTCATCCATTTTGGCCGTCATTGAACCCTTACTTCTCTCTACTTGCTAGTTATTAACGGTGGCAAAATGGATCTCTAATCCTTGAAAGCTTCAAGTGCAACAGGCGAGTTCGTGAACAATGACACAGAATCAACTTTCCAATATATTGGATTCATGAATAGGCTGAATATATAAGTTTCATGATGACTTATGCACTGCACCGGTTACCACAGAACATCTTTGCCAGAAGATATACAGGATACTTGACAGGAAATCTTTGCGAAGCCAAAACTTCAATCATGTCTGTGGTCCACCCTGACACTTCGAACTATCCGTTCAGGTTTGAACCCTTTCTAAAGCAGGAGTACTCGCTGTCTCTAGATCCAGACAGACCGATCTGCGAGTTCTACAATCCTCGAGAGGGCATCAGTTCCTGTCCAAGAGGGACATCTTGTCCGAAAAAGCACATTCTTCCCATATTTCAGAACAAGATCGTCTGCAAGCATTGGCTTCGCGGCCTATGCAAGAAGAATGACCAGTGCGAATACCTACATGAATACAACCTAAGAAAGATGCCAGAGTGCGTGTTCTTCTCGAAGAACGGATATTGCACCCAAACTCCGGAGTGCCAATACCTGCATATAGACCCACAGTCGCGAATTGCCCGGTGCGAAGAGTACGACATGGGCTTCTGTCCAGCGGGTCCCCAGTGCAAGAAGCGCCACATCAAGAGCACGCTGTGTCCGAGATATCTGACCGGGTTTTGTCCCCTGGGAAGGGATTGCGACATGACACACCCACCGTTTGTCATTCCGGGTGAGTTGAGCAAGCTGCGAATCAAGCCCGACAGCGAGATACACACACGCAAGTCTGACGAGGAGAAGGAAAGACGGCTGAACGCTATTATCAATGGCGAAATCCTGGTGTGAAAGCAGAACCATCGGCACAGCAACAGAACACAAGCGCTGAAACGCTGCAGGAAAAAAAAAGCGGCAACACCAAGCCGTACAGAATCCTGCGAGGCTTAGACCATCACACCCAGAAAGGACACAGCTGCATACGGCGCAAGCTAAAGGCACAAATGCACTGATTGCAACAAGGGCCCTCTCATGCTTTGCCCATGGTAACCCAAATGCAGCGACCGCCGCTTCCGCGAAAACTGCAGGGTACACTCTAAGCAGCTGGCAGGTCCAGATCCGCCCACACCCGCACTGTCTGCCAGCCGTGCGCTATGAAGCTGGTTTTGAGCGATCACGCAGTTCCGCGGCTCTCTGCCCATTGGCGGGTGCCAGCTCCGCGCCGCACACGCGCTCGGCATCTGCGGCCCACCATCACCGCCGCGCCCTAGGAATCTTTGTGTAGAACATACATAGCTAAGAACTGTTTAGCATACAGCCTTTTGTGCACACCGTACCGCCGTTTCGAAGCCGCCAAGCAGATCGTCCCCTCGCTGACCACCTCGCTCGGACACCCCCAGAGAAGCTTCCCTAAACGCCGGACGCTCACCTATACCCGGCCGGTGTTCTGGGACGAGCACGGAACATATTATCTAAATACATTCCATATGTCTTTACCGTAGCACAACCCAATCAGTCTAAATGAAATAAGATTACCAGCCGACAGATGCCCACCAATGGGACCTGACTAGGCTGCTGCCGCCTCCCCCGTGGCTGTGGCTACCGGCTCCGATCTACCCGCCCATCACCGATGACGAAGACTCAGCGGGAGCTGTGCAGCGACAACGATCTGCGAGCCAGGGCGGGATCTAATTTTGACGGCGCCAGCTCGCCTCCGAAAAGCCCGGCACCCATCTGGCGCTTTCGACTAGCCAAGAGATGCAGTGCCCACGCAAATCCCAGCCGGATGACGTTTGGCCTGCCTTGCCCTCCCCTCCCTGCACGCGTACTGGGCGGATGGCGGGGACCCTGGGGCAGTGCAGCGCCGCCAGGCGGAGCGGACGCCTCTGGACGCCCTGTTCTCTGTTGCTGTTCCTCGCGTCGCCATTTCCACCGCTAATGCCGGCCACGTTCTCAGCGCGCCCGTGGCAGATGACCCCGCCAGGAAGGGCCTGCGAGAGCTCGAAAGCGCGCCGCGCTCTGTCCGGCAAGAGGGCGGACAAAACGCAGAGAACATGGCGTCCGGAGGCGGCAGCTCGGCCCGGCGGCGGCGCTCGGCGCCGCTGCAACGGGCCCTCGAGCATTGGGGATGGGGGCCGTTCAGCGCGGACGTGGCAAGCGCTGGACAGCCGTCGTGCAAGGCACGCACGCGTCTGTTGAGCGGTTGAGCCGCCGAGCGGCTGAGCCGCCATGGGCCACAGGCCCGCGCGGCCACGCCTGCTTGGGCCCGGGCTGCTCTGTCGGCGCGAAACGCGCGTGCACGCCTGACCAGACGCCCCCCCTTTGTCCAGGGGCTATGGGCAAAAATAGCCCCAGAGACGCCCCGGCAGACGCCCCAGGAGACGCCCCGAATTGCTATCGGCGATGGATTCCCTGCAGCGTTTCTCAGCGAAAGTCGCCTACTCTCGCCAGCAAGCTGGAGCGACCCCATTGCAAGAACAGACCCAAAAGAAACTGCCCCTACAGGGAGGATTGCATGTGTGGATGGGTAATCTGATGCCCAAACTAGGAAATACAGCACAGACCGGGTAATATACCGCTTGTACACCACATTATATAATATCAACGTAACCGGATTCTGCCCAGATGAAAGATGTTTTTCCCCTAAAAGGGATCGAACAAAACAAGTTAGGGAATGGTACGCGACCGCAATGGCGAGGAGAATTTTCAATACTAATCCTGGGATTTGCCAATTAGGAGGTAGTATATATATAGCGTGCGCAGGGCGAGGGGGCCACACACGTCGCGCGGGCAGGCAGTAAGTCAAAAACTACTGCTGCCCGTAAGGAATAGGTATATATACACAAAAGCCTCTCGTGTTTGCTAATTTTTTGTGCCACCGCTGCCAAAGACAAGACACAAAGACACAGCTGCCCGTCAGTAAACGCACACTTCGCACAGACAGTAGAACACGTCGCAGACAAGATGCACAGAACATATTCGTTGAGAAACTCCAGAGCGCCAACGGCCTCCGAATTGCAAAACCCACCTCCACCACCATCGTCCACCAAGGGCAGATTTTTCGGCAAGGGGGGTCTCGCCTACAGCTTCCGCAGAAACACGGCTGGCGCATGGGGCCCAGAGCTGTCCCGCAAGCTGTCCCAGCTTGTGAAGATCGAGAAGAACGTCTTGCGTTCGCTCGAGATCGCCGCAAACGAAAGACGTGACGCGGCCAGACAGTTGTCCCTGTGGGGTCTGGAGAACGACGACGACGTCTCCGACATCACGGACAAGCTGGGCGTGCTGATCTACGAGATGAGTGAGCTCGACGACCAATTCATCGACCGTTACGACCAGTACAGATTGACCCTAAAGTCCATCAGAGACATTGAGGGCTCTGTCCAGCCCTCCAGAGACCGGAAGGCTAAGATCACCGACAAGATTGCGTACCTGAAGTACAGGGACCCACAATCGCCCAAGATTGAGGTCCTAGAGCAGGAGCTTGTCCGTGCCGAGGCCGAATCCTTGGTTGCCGAGGCGCAGCTATCGAACATCACCAGATCCAAGTTGCGCGCCGCTTTCAACTACCAATTCGACTCGATCATTGAGCACTCGGAGAAGATTGCCCTGATCGCCGGATACGGTAAGGCGCTCTTGGAGTTGTTGGACGACTCCCCAGTCACGCCGGGCGAGACCAGACCAGCCTACGACGGCTACGAGGCCTCAAAGCAGATCATCATCGACGCCGAGGCTGCGTTGAACGAGTGGACTTTGGACTCTGCTCAAGTCAAGCCAACCTTGAGTTTCAAGCACGAGGACGACGAGGAGGTCTACGACGAGGAGTTCGAGGACGAGGTCGATGGCCAACCAGCTGAGGAGGTCTGGACCGAGGAAAACGTCGAGGAAGTCGAGGTCGAACACAAACCCGAGGAGGCGACGGCCTAAGTTTCCGCTGGTTGCCCCTGCTTAGCAATCACGAGAGTCTAGGGGCCCGTGCCACAGGATTTTTATGTCGCCATTTACTTTTAACTGTCAAGCAATCGATGTTCATTCCACCATTAATTCTAACGGGAAAGGGAGCAATTATTCTGTGGCCTATGGGGAGACTTGACTTCCCAATGTGCGGCAGCGCGCTCTAATTTTCTTTCGAGCTTTTTTTTTTGGAGATCCCTACGTAAGTACTTGCTACGTGCGATTTGTAATAATCTAATTTTATTTTCATCACATTTTAAACACAATTGTCGTTCAAATGCATCGGAAGTCCTTGCCGAAAGTACTAACCATCTTCAGAAAATTAATTGGAATGCTCTCGGTTGTTCACATTTTGACAATCCATTTTTTTAACTAGAACGTTTTTTAATGATATTCTGCTTTTCTCAAATTCTGCTCTTCTATCAGCAAAAAGAAGTATTTTTACCTACTATATATTTGTGCTTACTTTAGTGAATAAAAAGACAATTAGTGCTTGTTTCGCTTGTCCATGTATCTCGCTGTTCATTCTGTAAACCTAGTCTAAAACGTCCTGTTTTAACTCATGCCAGGCATGCTTTTCTTGACTACGCATCTTTAAGTATCATCCGAAAAAAGGTCAAGCGCAGAACAAATTCCAAGTAAACACGACACTGAATCATCAAAAAAAACCGAGAGCCGTGTATGCCGTTGTAAAAGTTTACTACAATGAATTTAGAGGATCAGAATTGGGACTCTGGTGTTCTGGAAGGACAATTGTCCAAAAAATTGGCAAGATACAACGTTTTTCTACAGAAACTGTCAACCAATTCACAAGTGACAAAACTATCCCAGATTGTGTCTGCCGACCAATTAAAGAACTCGAAAGAACTTAATGAGTTCATACTGGCATCACAGCAAAGGCATAATAGACAGATCAGAAAGATTGAATTGAATCGGACGGATCTCACCTCCACCCTGTCATCATTTCACAACAATGCGCTAACGGTTGTCAACGATACAAACCGAACGGCAAAAAAAATCCATGATGATATAAAATTTGTCGATAATGAGAGTATATTAGTTAACAAGACTTTAAAGTTTGTTTCTAGTGTCAAGATTTTAAAAACCAATATCTCTTTGATACATTCTGCTTTACAAAGTAAGGACTATGGTTTGGCTGCAAAATGCATAGAGGAAATAAGATCTTTACCAAATAGTATAGTAACATCAGAGTTTGCTAACCGTGTAGTCCCATCTAGCGAGATTCCAGAAGAACCAAGTGTACTTATTGAAAAATGGTCAACAAAACTTACAGAATTATTCAAAGAGAAGTTTTTGAAAGCTGCCGAAGAGCAAGATATCCAAGAATTGACTACGATATTTAAAATGTTTCCTATGATTGGTGAAAACACTCTGGGTTTAGACCTCTACTCAAAATATGTTTGTAACATTATTGCACACGAAAGTCGTAAAATTATCACAACTACTAATGGTCAAAATCTTAGGGCCGGATTCTATGCACAGGCACTAATGCATCTTTTTAAAATCGTTTCCACAATTATTAATGAACACTCCAAGGTCATCACTAAATGCTATGGGGCTCACCATATGGTCCACGTCATGGAGAAGGTCGAAAAGGAGGCAGAATTACAGGCTGGTCTAATATTGGAAATATTCAGCGAATCAAAGAGGATGGTACGTGTAGTGCACGATATTAAAGAATGGAATACTCGCCAAAGCTTGCTGACAGAGAAAAACAAAAACTCAAAGAAAACAGGAAGGAACTTAAGCAGTGATGAAGAATCTGAATTGGATGAGTTGGATAATGAATCTACAATAATTGGTCTTAACGAGCTATCAGTACTAGTTGCGGAATTTTCAGAAATTTTACAGAATTGGTCAATGTATACTAAGTTCTTTTCGGTGAGATGGATGGAATTCAGTGGCCTTAAGATAGAAAAACTGAATCCTCCAAAACCTGTCCAAAATGGCCAATTCTCGAAGAAATTGAGTGAAGAAAATTATTTGAATAACTTCAAAATATTAACGTTGAATCTATTAAAACGGTCATTTCAAAAGAGCTGTAAAATAGAAGAACTGCCACCATTGAATGACTTGATAACATTCAAACCTTACAAGCATCCTGATATTTCTTCATATCCAATCTCCTCAATATTGGAAGATATGACCTATATGGTTAGAAAAAATTTGATTTTGACCGTGAATACCGGACAAGAAAGAGTAATATCAGGATTTTTAGATCAATTAGCGACATTTTATCAGAATGAATATCTGGTCAAATTTATGCAAAACAAATTCAAAGATCTACAACCGAAATTGACTTCTTCCCAGTTGAGCTTGAAAAAATATGTACCGAAAATGGAACAATCACAATTAAACAGCGTATCAACTGGTAATACCATCAACAAAAGCAGAGCTGCTTCCCCGGCATTAACAGAAAGTTTTGCTACCAACAAACTTTCTCAGCTAGGCTTTAATTTTAGGGGCGCAGCCGCATCAGCATTGACCAATATCCAATCCAATTTACAAGCTGCCATATCAGATGAAGAATCAATACTTGCGTTGCATCAATATCTCATTTATGTGAACACGTTATACTTGAGCGTAATTTTTGAACATAGGCTTTTGAGCGTTGAGATCTTAGAAGAAAATCCAAAATTGATCGCAGACAATTTCCCATTTCAAGATGATGCGGCAACATTAGTTGGAAAGATAAAAGCATGCGAAACACTGGTCACCACCCAAATAAAGAAGTTACAAAAATGGGCCATTAAATTCTTGTTTGAAAATATATTTTTGCAAAAAGTAAGATCAATGATGTCAAATATTATGGTAAATGGAACAGAGGATAATTTTGTGTGCGGAGCCGATGAATTTGAAGATTTATCAAAAATCAATGATTTTATTTCTAAATGGAAACATTTAATGATACCGTTCCAAAATGTATTGCACGAGGATGCTTATTCCGATTTAATTTCTCATATAGTAGAGAATGCAGTCAAAATATTAGAAAAGAGGATTTGGACTTTAAAAGTGAATGAACTTGGCGCTGCCAAATTAGACAAAGAACTCAGTCTTTTTATCACATCGCTCTGCTCAATGAATTATCTCTTAAGAGAAAAATTCACGAAACTCACACAAATTGTACTAATCCTTGGATTTGATGACGACGATTTTAGTGTAGAAACAGGGGATCTAAAGGAGGAAATTACTGCAGGTATTAACTGGATCATCAGCCCTCAGGAACGTATACGGGCTAGAGAGTTGAAGGTCGACAAAAGGATATGAATGCATTACTTGGCAATGACATATAATAACCAAATTTGGTTGAAGTATTACAAATATCTACTTAAATAGAAATATCTTGCACATTGACAAATATTGATATGAACCATTCATTTCCAGAGGGAACCAACATAATTGTTTAAACTTTAAACCTTTATGTAAATCAAAGTCATATTTCGCTGCAACGGAAACTTTTCCAGAACAGGATGAAGAATAAAACAACAGATATAATAATCAAGACATATTTAAGAGTGAATTTATGATATTGAAGCGGACTAAAATTTCGAAATTTACATTTGTAATCCTGCTTTTTTGATAAACTGGTCAAAACGACCTCCGAAGCAGCATATTGCTTAGAAATGTAAAAAAAAACATGCTTGATAGCAAATGGTAAAATTTATTAAAAAAATATATATCCCCAACAATTGCCCAAAAAACAAACATTCGTTATTGTAACTAAGGATCGCGAGAAAGCTCACTTCTCAATGAATTTCTTACAAGTTTGGTGTCACCATGCTGCTTTATCCAAGAAACTTTCACTACTAATTTTCATACAGGGAAATCTCTCCAGAATTTCCCAATGAGCAATGAGTTTTTTATAGTGGGCCTTAAGATTATATAATATGATAAAATAATACTCTCTTAATATATCAGAGGCAAAAGGTCGATGTTGGCTAAACGTTAGCACCAAGTCAATCTGTATGGCTTTCTTTGAAGGTTTTACTTTTGTTTTTCACGTGCACCCCCGATGCTCCATCCGGATTTCTTTTAAATTAGCGAAAAATTGACATAAAGGAAGTTCATCGTGTAAACAAACACACAATTCGTATTTTAAAACCAAAAAGAAGATAGGATTGATAAGATATCTAACAAACAGAATATCAAAATCCTTCAATACTATATGCTGAAATCCATTTAAGTGTTTTTCAAGTTATTTTTATTTTTTTATTTAAAGAGAAAGGGTATTACTAGTGTTTATACATTTGCGGAACAACCAAGGCTTGTATTAAACAAACGCCCAAAGTAATTGGCAATCCACTAGGCAGTTTTTTGGAATCCATATAAAATTGTATTTTACCTATCAAAAGTGTTCTTTTAAATTGAATATCTTTTGACTCAAGTGTTCTAGAGAAGCCAACAACCAAACGCATCGTGCATCAAGCGACATAACTAAGGGAAGATAATGGGGTTGTCGGAGGATGAAAGTGAACATAATTTGGAAGTAAAAACTGGGAATGATGAGGAATTACAAAGTAAGGAAGAGGTTGGAAATTTCCACGAAATGTTGAAAAACTCTTTACCTGAGGAGGAAGATCTGGGCATTGACGATATACTGCATGACGACCATGAGGACGATTCGGTAAAACGTGAGGAGGCTTTACATTCCAATAATAGTCACGAAGAAAAGGAGGATAATGCAAAATTGGATGAGATAGGCGATAGCCGTGCCTTGAAGATCGATCTTCCTGATCATATTGACAATCACACATTTAACAAACTATTGCAATTAGATACAAAATCTGATAACGATTTATTTCCTTCGGGCCATTTAATCGAACAAAATAATTCTGATGAATCATCTGAAAGAGAGATGCAGAATATTAGAAGATTTGTCGAGGAAGAAATTGAGCTTGCAAGTAAGGAAGGATCACATAACTTGAGTGATGATATTTCACTGGAACAAAAGGGTCTTGAACATCAAAAATCAGAAGATTTATCTCGTTCGAATAACATTGGCGTGAATGAAGAATTAAATACTCCTATTATGGATACAGAACAGCACATTAAGGAAGAAACAATATCTCCACGACAAGGAACTGAAGAAGCTAACAATTTTCCCATTCCATTTAAAGAGACCGGAGAAAACAGCACAATAACCACTAATACTGGGACCGGACAGAATCTCAGGGAGGAAATTACTGCAGTGAAGCAAGATGAAGATACCCCTGGTGTAATATTACAAGAACGAAGTAATCTAACTCAGTCGAAACGAAATAATTCTATTACGCCGATAACATTTCAGCAGCACGAAATTTTGTTTTCGAAGATGCAGAATGAGAATAGAGATAGGCCGCAAAGTGAAAAGCAGGAATGGGAAGAAGCTGGTCAAAGTTTAAACCTGCATCAAGATGCCATTTTAGAAGAACAACCAACAATTTCGGCTTATGCAAGACTCGACTTCCAAAGCTTTACTTTCTATGTGCAGACACTTCATGTAATAATTGGTAGACGTTCAGAAAATGATTACTCGCATAAAGTGGATGTTAATCTAGGTCCATCAAAATCAATTTCTAGAAGACATGCACAAATTTTTTATAATTTTGGTACTGGTAGATTTGAACTTTCTATTATTGGCAAAAATGGAGCGTTTGTGGATGATATTTTTGTAGAAAGAGGAAATACCGTTCCTCTCCGAAACAAAACAAAAATTCAAATTGGGCAGATACCATTCCAGTTTGTTTTACCTGAACAAGAAAAAGATCCCAAAGCTATTTTACCTACTGCTGCTGATGATAAAAGTCAAGAAAGAGAGGAAGTACCGTCTGACAAGGCCTTGCAAAATATTAATAGAGTTCCTAATGTGATTTCTGAAAAGCTACCTGAAGGACCCGAATTCAAAGACTCCCCAGAGGAAGACTCAATTACTAAGAAAAAGTTGAAAGTCTCTTCTGTGAAAAAAGAGAAAAAGCCAACGAAACTACCCAAAAAGGTTTATACTCTAGATGAAATCCCACCAGAATATAGAACGAAACCTATTTTGTCTTATTCGGCATTATTGACATCTTGTATTCGTAAATATTCAGGGCCCAAAGGAATGTCACTTTCTGAAATCTATGCTGGTATTAGAGAATTATATCCATATTACAAATATTGTCCTGATGGATGGCAAAGTTCTGTGAGACACAACCTATCTTTGAACAAATCCTTCAGAAAAGTTTCAAAAGAGGGAAAAGGCTGGCTCTGGGGTTTGGACGAGAATTACATTGCTGAAAGGGAACAATTGAAGAAAAAGCAAGCAGAAGCAGCAGCAGCAAAGGCAGCAGCAGCCCAGAAGAAATTGGAACAACAGCAAGTAAAAACTAAAAAAAATGCTATGTCAACTTCAACATCAAATGCGAACAAAGGCAGTACACATGATCTAAATAAGAAGCAGAATATATCTCAAACGTTGGCTGCTAATAGATCCACGGAAAAGAAGAAAACTATTAGTGATCAACAACGTACCATGAAATACTTACAAGAACAATTGATTGTGTTAACACGAGATAGAAAGGGCCTTTCCAAACAGGAAATAGCGACCATTCTAACCCAAGCTTTAGCAATGACTATTAATCAAGTAACACAAGCGGCCAAAAGTAAAGGTATTACAGGTAATCCGTTAACAGCATTAATGGATAAAAACCCTGAGCATTTGAATTTAATTTTGGCAGCTGCTGTAAATGCCGCTACTTCAAAGGTCACAAATGGAAAAGTCAAACAGCTAGTGAAAATGCCCCCTCCATCTGCAATATCCAATTCTAATAAAGGTGCAGCCACACCATCAAAAATGGTACCCTCACAAGTTAAGAACGAGTCGGCAGAAGGTCAAAAATCTTATGCCTCAACAAACACGCCAACATCTAACGCATCTGCAGGTTCATCGTTTGACCCTACATCCCTTTCCAAATTCTTTCAACCTAAACAACCCAAGAAACAATCAACTCCACCGCTAAAACCCACAATACCTCAGAAAAGGACAATAAATGATGGAGATGATTCAAGCAGCTCTGAAGAAACGTCAACGAGTGGTGATGAAGACACTGACTCTGACGATTCTGACGATTCTGATTCTAATGAAGAAACTGGGGAGGATTCCGATACTGAAGTCACAAGAAAAATTGAGAATCAACCTAGTATGCCTGCAGATTTAGAAGACATCATGACGAATAAAGAATCTGAGGTAACTATGTCAAGGAATTTAGCCGATCTTTTGACCGAAAAAGAGGAAATAGAGGAACATAATTTTGATAACGACGACAATAATGGGGAAAAAATTACTGAAAATGACATTGATCAGGAAGGGGAGAAGATTATTGGGGGAGGTAACAACGATAAGGAAATTGAACAGGATATTGAGATGGAAGGTCTCGAAGAACTGAAACTGGAAAATTTGAATAGGTTTGAAAGTGCAATAAATGCTCTACCAGATCCAAGCGTTTGATTTTATGATAGAAAAAATCGATTTTAGAAGTATTCCGAAGTAAATTAGCGAGATGCGGTAAACAAACAGGCAAAGGGAGCTTTAGTTTGTGCCAAATCATTGTTTTTCTGAGTAGAAGACATACAAAGCTTTTCTTTGATACTCGGCGAAGAATCATTGATAAGCAGATGGTCCATTCCAAGACTATCATTCTATATACGAGAATAGAGTTTGTAATTATACTGTAGTATAATTAAATCAAAGTTGTAATATTATTGAAGGATAGATCATTAATGAAAACCAGTTTATTCATACTATAAAGCAAATACACACACATTAACCAAGGACGTTGTTGAAAGAACCTTCTTTAGCTTTAATTTCCCAAAATAGCTCACCAACGTCGTGGTTACCGTGGAATACCCAACCGTCTTCTGTAACATGATACAGATTAATCGAACCACCAGAATATGCATCTCTATGTGCTGCGGCTAAAATTGATCTTTTGCCTAGATACAAGGCCTCCTCAACTGTTAGGTCCCATTTGTAGTTTGAATCAAGAACACCATATGCGAATGTTTGTCCGGATCCTACACAAAAGATATCACCCTTTAACCTTGTACCATCGGAATCCACATAGTAAACAGTAGGCCCCTCTTTTCTAGTGTAGCCACAGATCATTGTACCCATGGATAATCCTGCACCCTTGTATTGGTATACCAGATTGCTTAAGATTTTGGAAGCTGCTGCTACTGAAATACGTTCCTTTTCCTTTAATTCATGCAGTCTACACTGAGAACCCAGCCAAGTCTCCCAAAACTGACAGTCTGCCGCTCCACCTGCCATTGTTCCCAATAAGAAAGGGTTTATTTCGATAACTTTTTTGACGGTTTGGGAGGCAACCCAGTTCCCGGCTGTGGCACGGGAGTCAACTGCAACGACTATACCACCTTGAAATCTGAACGCTAGTGTAGTAGTACCATGTGCAATTTTGATCTTACAATCTGGATTTTGTGAGTCATCGGTGTGGGCCCTCAGGAATTCCTGTGGTGATGAAATGGGAGGTAGTGTAATGCTTGGAGCTAACCTCTGAAACTGGGATGTTCCCGTGATAAAGTCGTGTTCCAGATTCTCTTCGTTGTCATAATCTAATTCCCTTACAAGAGCGTTCGTCCTAGTAAAACTATCAGCAATTGCCTGCATATTGATAGTGTATGGTATTCGTCAATGTCCCTTCTATCTACTCGAAGTTGTAATTGTGCCTGTTGTATTACGTTTGCCACCTTAATTAAATATGTATGTTATATTCTATTATACAGAAATCAATGAGGTCATGTGATTTCTAACTGGCTGTTACAATGATCGTTTATATATTAAAAGATCAATACCATAAAAGAACGGCACTGAGCTCAGCAGTAGTTCCCTGCAATCTGAACTTCAATTTTATTTACCTGCAAATTTGCCACCGAATTTTTCTCATAAAAACCAAGTAAAACCTGCGCAGTTTAACTTTACAATGAATGACAACAATTGAAAATAATCCAAACTTTATAACCCGCTACGACAGGCAAGAGTATTGCGGCCTTATTTATAAAATATATACAAACTAATGGAGCACTGTTCTGAGTTTCTAGGAATCAAATATTTTACGGATCCATTATAAAAAAAATGCGAAACCATTTTGGACTATAATAACATTACCACTCCTAAACACTGCTAGAATGGTATCAAATCGCAGGTACTGAAAAAACCAGTAATAAGTACTTGCTTCTTTGCGTCACTAGATGGAGAAGGAACTGTTGTATGACAATTCCGGAGGGCAATCCAAAAATATATCACATGACATAAAAGACTGTTCACCCATACATTTCAATTACCAAAAAATATTTCTGACCTGAAATTTACAGTAATCGAATTCGTATGAAAGAAAACCAAGTAACCACGCGACGCAACAGGCTCGAGTTCCTGTTCGACTCTCTAAACGTGACTATCACATGATTACTCATTGTAGTTTCCAAGGAAAGGCAGCTTTGCAACGCTGGAAAAGTTTTAAAACATACATGATAGATGTTCAGAAGGAACACTCGTTTGAAGGTCTTCTACAAAAACCCTTGTTACAACCATAACGAATCCATAGCCAAAGATGTCTTCCAAGTCCCAAAATGTTATGCGTGAATTGAAGATCGAGAAGTTGGTCTTGAACATCTCCGTCGGTGAGTCCGGTGACAGATTGACCAGAGCCTCTAAGGTTTTAGAACAACTTTCCGGTCAAACCCCAGTTCAATCCAAGGCCAGATACACTGTCAGAACCTTCGGTATCAGAAGAAACGAAAAGATTGCTGTCCATGTTACCATCAGAGGTCCAAAGGCTGAGGAAATCTTGGAAAGAGGTTTGAAGGTCAAGGAATACCAATTGAGAACCAGAAACTTCTCTGCCACCGGTAACTTCGGTTTCGGTATTGATGAACACATTGACTTGGGTATCAAGTACGACCCATCTATCGGTATTTTCGGTATGGACTTCTACGTCGTTATGGGTAGACCAGGTAACAGAGTTACCAAGAGGAAGAGATGCAGAGCCACCATCGGTAACTCTCACAAGACTTCTAAGGAAGACACCATCGCATGGTTCAAGCAGAAGTACGATGCTGAAGTTTTGAACAAATAGATTGGTTTATTGACTTAAATAGATCTAATATAATTTAAAGTGTTTCAATTTCTCAAATTGTTGATCAACTCTTGCCTCCAACTCTCGTCTAGTTTCCTGAACTCGAGAGAAGCGCTTTCCTGCATATGTTGCCGGTATGATTGCAGATCATGCAGCTGATTCTCCTGAGCCTTTGCCATTTTTCGCACCACCTGGGTGCTGCTTCTTATGTACTCATTGTTCACTACCCACTGGTTCAGCATGGTCTTCGGCAGAACCTCCTCAAGGAGTTTTTCTTCATGATGCAGATAGGCTTCTATAACTGCCAGTTTCTGGGCATCAGCACTAGTCAAATCGTATCTATCGAGACTTATTCTCGGCAGCTTCAAGTGACCTTCTGGAGCTTCATCCTCATACTTTCTCTTGTTTGAATTAACTTTGACTGCATCCTGTGCATTCTTCCCTATTAGCTTAAGCACTTCGGGATGAAGTTGGTCTTTATTTTGGTCTAGCTCTCGCTGGAGGATCATATCTACTTCTTTTAGGTAGTCAGCCTTTACCTCATCGCTGATGGTATCTACGTAAGGTAGAAAATCTGCCATGAGATTTTGAGTCATAGCTCTTCGAGGTGTAATATTAAATTCGAATAAACACAAAAATATGGGGGTAATGCACCAGAGCTCCTAAATTGAATATATGCTACCTCTATCTTTATGGGTATTTGTTCTAGATATTTATTAAAGCTTTGGCACGTGCACGTGACTACATTTTGAACATAAAATTATTGACAGGACAATTCATAGAGCCAGTATACTTGAATACAGCATCAGGACTTCCCCAGATATTTAATAGGAAAGGATACAAACCCAGTTGAACGGCTTTTGAAGTTTTCTATTCAGACCATTGATAAGTTGAGATGATGCTAAGGTTTAAGCGATCATTTGCGTCCAATGTTGGCGGACCCAGAGAAAAGTTGGAGGAGTTTTTTACATATCATACTACCAATGCAGCCTTGAAGCCCTTGATTTACCGCCCTAGAAATGCCAACATTCTTCTAACTAAAGATTTAAAAGACCCCAATACAAACAAGCCCATTCAGCCAAGAATGCCCATAAAACCCTTATCGCGAAAGGTTCTCACGGAATACATCCAATCCTTCAATGAACCTTCAAATGAATTACTAAAATGGTTCGATTATTGGACCAGAGTATCAACGAGGAAACATGAATTGTGGACTTACATCAGTGGGGTACACGTCCAAGAGATGTTGATGGTTTCATTTTTCAAGACGGGATCATACACGCATTTGGTGGGATTATTGTATAACAATCAGAGGAAATTTAAGACGGCCGGAAATGATCTTATCTTTGATGTAGAGCATTTTTTCAACACCATAACTATGTGCAATTTGCATAGAAATCGGTTAAAGGGCTTTAACGATTCTGAGCTTTCTTTAAGAAAATTAACAGCTGCTTGGAAGAGAACGGAAAAGAGGGAAAACACAACTGGTCTGGCAAATGTACTAGTTCAAACTCTTGCAAGACAACAGAATTTTGAGATGAAAAACAAATTGAAAGGTCTTTCTGATGTTCCATTGCAATTGCCAGACATTTCGCTGGATGCTGATAATCTGTCTGATATTTACAACCAAACCAAATATACCTATCTGATGACGCGCACAATTGCTGAGTTTGACGACAAATCAGATCCCAAAATAGCGAAATTTAATTCGGAATTTGAAGAGATCCAAAAACGTCTCGGCAAAGAGGACCTTTATGACAGTTACAAAAATTCTGCACAGACAATATGGCAACAGGATTCATTACAGAACACACAAGAATCATCTGAAAATAAAGATAATCAATAAACATAGCGATACACTACTTGTACATACAACATTGTTAATTCTGCTCAATATTTCTCAATAAAAAGAGAACCAACTGCTTGGACTTGAACTTAAGCCCTCAACGGTACCTATAGAATTTTGTGAATAATTTCATAAATTTGAAGATGTAACAGAAGATATTAGATTTAGTTATACTCTTTCGTACTCCAAAATTTTGGCCAGTTGTGGAATAGTGAAAAACCATATTACTGCCCAAACAGAGTTCAATCTTTAAAACTGTTTCATAAGACTTCAAGGAAATCGAGGAACATTGTACAAAAATGATAAAAAGTAGAAACAGTTTTTGAATAGAACCACGATGGTAATGTCTATGATTTTCATGAAGTACTTGACGGATCTTACTATCTTCTTTACCCGGATCCTTTAATACGGAAAATTTTTGTCTTAAACTATAATAAATATATATAACATATCGATGAGTTCACGTCAAATTACGGGCGGAAAAGTGTAGAAGGCGGCGAGCTAGTAAACGGCGAGTGTATTGTTATTTATTTAATTCAGCTGTTGGACTAGGTTCTTCTTTTGAACTAGCGATTGAAATTGAATATACAGATATCAATTGTCAAGGCAACATGAGCGAGTCGCCAGTTCCTCCAGAGATGGTGATCAAAGTCAAATCAAATGACTCCAAGCAACCTACTACAGAAGCTAAGGACGCCAAAGAGGCTACTGATAGGAAGCTATCTAACAAGGAATTAAAGGAGCTGAAAAAACGTGAGAAAGCAGCTAAGAGATCTGCACAAAAGCAGGCTAACGGAATAACACCCGAACAGCAACAGCAACAGGCACAGGTAAAGAGAGAAAAAAAGCAGCAACAAAGAGAGAAAGAACAGAAAAAAAATAGTGATCATAAAAAGGCTGGTGGAAAATTTCCAAGTTTTAAAATTAACCTAAAGAAAAGTACTCTCTTTGGTCACTTGGAAACTACAGAGGAAAGGAGGGCTTCCATGTTGGCAATCTCAAGTGCCATCACATCTCCATTAGCATCAAAAATTACTGCATCCGGTCTAATGGTTCCAGTCATTGCTAGTGCTCTCTCCGGAACTCATGTTTTGACCAATTCCCAAATAGGACCAGCAGTTGTTTCGCCGACTACGAACTCACAGCCACAGTCAAATGCATCAAACACAGCACCAGCTACAACTGGTACAAGCTCTACCTCTACCACAACAGGAACGGCGACATCAAGTTCACAAAGACAAATGATCAGTTCAATTCCTTCAACTGACGATATTGCAAAAACTCTTGCAAATATGTCAATAGAGAACAACGAGAATTCCGTGCTTCCAGGTGTGGCATCAGTTATACCAGTTGCAATCCAACAGTCATTTGACTCACCTCAGTTAGTATCATCTGTAAAAGAACTATTGCTAAACAAGGAACTGATTCATCCCGAAATTACGATGTTAACAAGTCACATAGCCAACTACAAGATTGTTGGGTCCATTCCACGTTGTATTGCAATGCTGGAAGCATTTCAAACAGTTATCGCAGATTATGAAACGCCAGCTGGTACTACACTTTCGCGTAATTTAACGAACTATTTATCGCACCAAATTGATATACTAAAAAAAGCAAGGCCCCTAAGCGTAACCATGGGTAATGCTATCAGATGGCTAAAGCAAGAAATATCTCTAATTGATCCATGCACTCCTGATAAAAAGGCTAAACAGGATTTATGCGAAAAAATTGCCCAATTTGCTCGTGAGAAAATAGAATTGGCAGATCAACTTATCATCAACAATGCATCCAACCATATTGAGAATGGTACAACAATTGTTACTTATGGATCCTCAAAAGTCATCCAGGAATTTGTTCTCTATAACGTGATTGGTTTACAGAAGGATCTGAATGTCATAGTTGTTGACTCCAGACCACTGTTTGAAGGACGCAAAATGGCAAACTTGTTGCGGAGCAAGGGTGTCAATGTCATGTATGCGATGATAACCAGTTTAGACACAATATTCAACATGAATATTGATTACGTTTTCCTCGGATCGCATTCGATTCTTTCCAACGGTTTCTTGTATTCCAGAGTTGGGACTGCTACACTGGCCATGACTGCAAAGAGAAGAAATATCCCAGTTCTAGTGTGCTGCGAGAGTCTGAAATTTTCCCAAAGAGTCCAATTAGACAGTGTAACATTCAATGAATTGGCTGATCCTAACGATTTAATCAATATCAGTCATGACACTCCTGTTCAAAAAAGAAGCAACAAGGGTTCTTTGTTAAATCAGTTTATCAAAGAACGGAAGGAGGAGAGACGCAAGTCTGTTATAGAAATAAAGGCAAACAATAAAAGCAAAAGCAAGGCAGAGGAAATCGACACGAGTGACAACTCAGAGGAAGAACATGATACAAACATTCTAAAAGGATGGGAAAACTTACCCAACTTGAATATTGTCAACATTCTCTATGATTTGACTCCACCAGAATACATCAAAAAAATTATTACAGAATTTGGTGCCCTCCCACCATCTTCCGTATCAGTCATTCTGCGGGAGTACAAGAGTTCAGCATAGAATAGAAACAGTAGCATATTGATATTTTAAACCTGTAGGTAAATGAAAAGAACAACAGTTTAATGGCCTCGCCAGCATTTAGCATCTAAGTTAAAGATATTCAATAATATATACATGGGATATGGAAAGAATTTCTTGTAAATGAGAGATGCAGGTTTTCAGAATCATGTGAACTCACACTCTATGCTTTATCTCAGCATGCATTGGCGACCAAATACCTCTGACACTACTGTTGAGTGTTTCAACGTTGTCGTTCTTTGATCTTCTGCGCAATATATCACCACTGGAGTCTTTCAAAAGTTTTAGTTTGTTCTCCACATGGTCTATATTCAGGTTCCTCACGCAAACAACCTTTTCTCGTCCATTTGTGTATTGTGCTCTTATCAGAGGATGACCGGATTTTTTAGTTATCTCAAAATTAATATAAGGATGATCTTTGGCCAATAAATCTAATCTCTTTGAAGTCAGAAACTGCCTCATACCCTGCGATGAGCCTCCCCAGTTACAGTACTGTAAGATAATCTTCCTGCATGGAAAGACGAAGGCTCCAACACCATTTCTTGGGATTGATATCTTGGGGATAACCTTAACAACCATATTGTGATAAAACCTTTTAAGAGACAGCTAGAATTGTAGTTGTCTGAACCTTGTCGGGGAAAAAACACTGGGGTTTCCTACTCCACTGGCACTGGCAGAAGCTGCGCGTTTCTGATATCCAGTTTAATATATAAATTCTGAATTTTACCGTGTATAATGATGTATCTAAAACATCTAAATATGGTGCAGAGAAGGGGGAGGCAGATATCTTTGAAGTTATAAACTTCAACACTGCTTGGAGTTGAGAGGACCAAATATAATTCCAATATCCCAATTTATTATGTCCTTACTCAAACCAGCTTCTCATGTTCTCTTTTACTCCTTCGTGTATGTGCTAAATTGCGAGCTAATCACAAGTAGAAACCATGTACTAACAGAGCTTTTCCAGGTTTGGAGGTGTCTCCTTTTACTCCTACGTTGCATCACCAATTGCGTTCAAAACGCTAGAGAGAGAATCATTCTCGTCCTTACAGAACAAGGTGTTTCCATATTTTTTCCAGATGCAATCAGTGTCTCCCATTGTTCTGGCCCTGAATGTACCCTTCCAGTTGACTACGGGGCCAATTGTAGCCCTCACAGCTGCATCTGTGAGCGGTTTTACAAATCTTCTCTGGCTGTTGCCTTGGACTAGAAGGATTAAGGAGGAGAGAAAGGCGCTCAAGGAAAGGCTCTCTGGCGATGAGCTGGAGGCCTTTGACGAGCCTCTGCGGAAAGAATTTGGAAAATCGCATGGACTCAGTTTGCTGTTCAATCTCACACACGTAACGAGCATGTTGGTCTACGGCGTTTATCTAACCCGGGGCCTGCTCAAGGTGCTGCCCAAATGAGAGAATGCAACCTTTACCTGTTCATAAAAGCCCAGCAATCAAGCGAATGTATAATAAATACGAATTCTTAGAAAATGATATATACGTTTACGTAGTGTCTAAGCGTGATGCAATATCATACGTGTTTTGTGTGCATATATACTTTGATGGAGAGAAGTGATATGTACAGAAATAGTCATACCCAAAGCCCATGGTGGAAAGTTCACATAGGTGTTGGATTCGAGTCGTCATACTGGATCTGTCGCGCAGTCGGACACCGGCGAAATGAAAATGATCGGAATAAAGGGAGAGATGAAAGCGTGGATGAAAACAAAAAGATTTGGAAATCGGTGGATTCGGCCGGGTTTTGACTCATTTGATTCCAGGTCCAGCACCAGCAGCTGGACCTATGTGGTAAGCTTTGAAGGCCATCAGTAGCTGCAGCTCAACGTACCGGTACCAAACAACAGAACCACGGTAGGGCCACCTGGGTCAAACCCTTAGCCGCAGGACGACCGAAAGTATTTCATTTTGATCTATATTATAACTGTGACTCAGCACCCTTTAATCATCGATATCATTGGCCTTGGCCATGGCCTCCGATTCCGCGTCCTTAGTTGCAGCCTGGCGGAGGGCCTGTCCCTGAGCACCACTCAAAAAGGTCGAGATATTTGCTGGTGGCATAATAGCAATCATCATCACTATATATTCGTAGATGGCCTCTGGGACACTTCTTTGGTATATACCCAGCAAGTCGGCGGGGTTTGGATACACGCTCAACGCTTTGTAGAACTTCGATGCAGATTCCAGCTCCTTACCGGGAACCATTGACAGTCTCTCACCTTGCTCGACATTTGTGGTGAAAGTAGTCTCTCTCTGTGATGGATCAGAGGGGATTGGCTCACTGGCCAGCTCGCTGGCCAGGAACTCGCTCACATGCTGTAGTTTGACTTGCTTGGCTTCTTCCTGCTCTCTCTTTTCCAATTCGGCCTGTTTCTTGACCTTGTGTTTCAACTTCTTTCTGAAGTCTGGATTGTTTCTTCTCTGGTAGTCGAAGTAGACTGCGTAGCCGGTCAAAGAAACCGCGGCTACTATGCTGCTGATCGTCAACGCACGGGCAACTGGACTGGATTGCGACATTATTAACTTATGTACAACTGTTGCAACGTTTGGTACCGAATAGTTTCTATTCTGTACTCAGTAGACTCTATTATGCAGCTCTTGTCATATGCACTTTCTTAAGTTGGGATAACCAGATCTTTCCTACTAGCAAAAATTTGTGGAATTCTGTCTGTCACAGTATAAAAATTTTTCCATGTCACGTGGGTGTTTTACAATGTCAGTAAATAGATAGGTGACAGTAATTCGGCGCTCAGAACAAAATAATATTTCAGGTGCTTAAGACGGCTTACTTTGGGCCTCGTACATTAACAGTTAGTTTGAATGTGTTTTTGAGCAATTTTTAATCCAGGGAGCAATAATCAGATGTCAAGTATTTTCCACTCACTATATATGGGAGAGAGTATTAGAAGTTATATTGAAAAGGAAATACTACCTTCAGACTTGACAAAAATATGTCCAGCATCTAAAGAAAGAGATATGTTGTGTGGTGTGGTGTGTTTGAAGAAAACCAGAAACTCCATACCCAAAACCGTCAGCAAGTGATTTAAGCTGGCGAAAACATACGTGGTGAACGACTAGGTCTTGAGCCATCAAATTTAATGAAATCCAGAATGAGTATGTCGGTGCCAGAACACACTTTTACCATACTCTGAGGTTAAGGGAGTACCGTACACAAAGCTCAGTTCAAAGTACTAGCGTCTAACTGTGGGTGTTGGTCGCAAGACGCCTCGAGCTACTCAAACTTACCCTTGGATGTTATAAGTAAGGTATTTAGCAACACACGCGAGAGTTCAAAGGACTGTGGATTTCTATAGTCAGCCTTTACCTTTTATTGAGCGCTCCACCAGACAAAAAATTGGTCATGTGACTTTTTGGTTTTCGATGGCAACATAAATTTGTATAACCGATGAGATGGCCTCCAGTCGTCTGCTCAGAGCATCGGAAGGCATACAAGTTAGACTAACAACTAGGTTGCAGCGCCAAGGAATTTGAGCTTGACAGAAACATAAGTTTGTAGTAATGGTGGCTAAAAAGAGAAACACGTTGAGAAATAAGTTGGCTGCTCGAGAAAATGCGCCTCAAGAACAAGAAGTTTCAGAGAATAATGATATGACGCCGGATCCTAAGGCATATCTGCATCAATTCCATGAGAAAAAGAGAGACAAGCAGCTGCAGAAACAGAGCACCTTTTTACAAAGGATAAATGAAAGGTCAAAAGTGAATGATTTTGCTGGAATTTCAAAATCTTCAGTTAAGCGTATAAAGAAAAAGATGAGGGAGGAACTCAAGCCAAATATGAACGATCTGTTGACGTCTTTGGATCAAGATGGAATCGTTAGTAATGTTACTAATGTGAAAAGTAGCGGGGCTGATTTTTCTGTCGAAAAACCTGAAATGATAATCAAGGTAAAGAAAAACCAACCTAATATCAGAAACAAGAGGGGAGCCAAAGTTCTGTCGCTCACCGAAACCAAAAGATTTAGTGATGTTCTCAAGAATGAGTCTTTCAAAAATAAACCTTTTGATTCTTTGAAAGAGATCATAAAAATGCAAAGGTTTTGAGGAAGTTAGGAATATAAATGTGTAACATAGATAATCTAAAATGGTTCAAATTTGTTTGACTTGTACTTATTCTACAGTTAATAGGAATGTTTTGAGCTCTGGTTCAAAGATTGTCCCAAAATTTTCTATTGCAGTTTCATCAACTGATTCATCCAATAGCTCTTTGTACTTTTTTTCTAGGTAATCTTCGCTTTTTTCATGTAAATTCTCGTAATCACCAGTATCTAGGTCTAGATCAACAAGCTCACTATCGTGTAGCCCAAGCGAAATCGAGTTTGAAGGCATCACCATCCCTGTTATTTCTTTCCAATTAGTTTCTAAGATTTTTGTGGCCTTTTGTTGTAGTTCCTTTTCCTCACGTTCGATCTTTGCATTTAGTAGCGTGCCATATAGCTTCCTAGAATTGATTTTCTTCTTTATGATCAAATCTAATTGAGTATGCAACACCCTACTATCACGATGGGATTTTTGTAGCAAGTTGTTAAAATCAATTCTTTTCTCTGGCCCACCGTATTTGCTATTTTGTAGAAACTTCACAATATCGGTCAACCAACTAATGAAGCCGTCAAAAATCCCTTCTGTATCATGAATATATACGTCGTGAACAAACTCAAAAAATGCATCCTGATGTTTAGTTATTAGGTTATTGATATCTTCTACGACATTAAATTTTATCAAAACCCCTGATTGTCCACTGATCGCCTTGTCTATCAATTTAATGAGATCATTCATGAATTTTTCAAAATTTCTGAGTGCAATATCAACCCTTGCCACTTTGAATACCTTTACCATGGGCTCATATACCAAAGTGATGATAGATTTCAATAGTTGAATTAGTTCAGGATCTTGCCATAACTTTCTCATGAGTCTTTTGTCCCTCTCTTTTATATAAAGTTGCAGCAATTCCTTGACATGTGTAAAATATCTGCCATTGTCTTCCTCACATCCATCCACTTCTGTAGGATCTAGAGATTGTGAGTTCTTCCATCTTGTATATGATTCTAGCACGTCACTTATTGCCTCCTGAGAAATTATACCTTCTTCCGCACCTTTGATTAAAATAATCAAAGACATCGGCATATCCATTGACTCAGACTCTTTATATATCCCTTCCATATCTTTACTATCATTGTCATCATCTTCTTTAAACACAAAATTTTTGAAATAATGAATTACTTGGTCAGCTTCTATAGAATCCTCACTCATTTTCTTTTCCAGTCCTCTGATGACCTTTTCTTGACTCTTCAGGTCATCGGTTAAAACCGTCGAAAACATAGTTTGTAAAAGAGATTGACTGCCGAAAGGTTGTGCCATGAATAAATCCACCATTCCTTTCATTATTGCCATGGGATTTGTAAATCGCATTATTTGGCCCATGACTGCATAGGGCATTAATTTATGGAGCCTTTTGATCTGAGTATAAAACTCATACCCGTTGTCATTACCTAAGAACATTTGGTAGATGGTTGACGATAGATATATTTTGCACCATTCAATAAAACTCTTAAGTAAAGGAGATAAGTCATCAACTTTTGTATATTCTTTGATTTCTTTCAAGAGGGATCTCAAATAATCCTCATTTTGTAGTAATGATGTTTTGAATTCTTTTAAAGCATCTTGTAACTCAATAGATCGTTTTAAAGCAAGCTTCTGAAATTCAATCTGGTTCTCTAGGTTATTTACATCAACAATTTGACGGTTTTTGATGTCTTCTTGGACTTCTTTCTTTTTCAACGTCGTGGAATCCATTAGATTTGTTTGAAAAAACTTTGCGACAATAGTACTACTTGCTACCTCGGAATCTTCACATATGGATCGCAAGTAATGACGTAAAGACGTTCTCATTTTTTCACTGCGTAAATGACTACTTTTAGAATCATTTGCATCTTGAAATTCTTCAAATTCTAATTCATTATCTTCGTTTCCTTGCATAGGAGATTCCATTACATTGGATTCATCTGTTATACTGTTTGCTGAAGTCGGTCCAGATTCATTCGAAAAGGTTGTAATGATTTTTTCTTTGGGGGTCGAGGGAATTCCGTTACTTTGTGATTGCTCTGGCACAGTCACCATTGACACACTTGTCTTATTTCTATGTGGTAAATGAATCAAATTTTTGGCTGGAAATGCAGTTTTCACCTCATGTGCAAAAGTCTTGAAATCCGAATAAGTTTTTGTTGTGAAATACTCATCTTGTTCATTGGATATATGCCTGGCTTTAATAACAAAAAAATGGTGTTCGTGTTTGGCAGGTTTATATGATTCTGTAGCTGTTGAGGTTGCCTTTTGTGTTCCTGCGGATGTTGTGCTATTCTGCTGACTGTCATTGAGTGTCAGTTTCGAAAATAAGGCAGATGGAGAGTTCAATGCAGTTTTCATCCATTTTGGTGTCGATGGAATTCCCAAATCTCTGGGAGAATATGGCATGCTAGATTTCGAACGTTTGCCAAATAATGTCACATCGTCAATTACAGCTACTACGTTAATATCCCAACTATTGATATACACAGGCTCATTTGTAACCAAAAAATTAAGACTTTCCCTAGTTGGCATACTGAATTGATTTAGTTTGGACCTTTTCCTAACGTCACCTGTTTGTAAAATAAACTTATCTTGTTCATAATATTCAATTTCCTTAGATGCTCCAATTCCGGAATTGAATAGTAGAAGAATAATTTTGGAGAACTTCCTTGCTAGTTTTCTTCTTTTAGTTGATTCTTCTCTGTCATACGAATTGCTAAATCCCATTGACATGAAATGTTCAAAAAACACTTGGACTTTCTCCTGCCAGAAAGTCTGATCCATTGCTAGACTCTTCGATAAAAGAGGAAAAGGCATGATGAATTTTCTTAGAATATAACTAAGCATTGGAAACTCAGTTTCAAGGTTTCCATCATCTGAATCGTTCTCTGATGCATTGGTGTCTAAACTTGATCTAGATGCTCTAGAGGTGTGTCGAATAGTAGTTTTAATGGGAGACAGTACGACTTGTTTCACATGCTCTCTACTGGATCTTCTTTTAATTTCATCTGATTTGAATGGATAACCAAATTTACGTAGAGCATGTGGATCATTCAACCCTATGAATTCTTTGCTTAGTTGGAATTTTAACAGCTCACGTTTAAGATAATGTTCCTCTGTAGGGTTTAGCTCCACCGACATTTTATAGAAAATGCCGTTAAATTATCCTCAAATGGTATCTAAAGCGAGAATTGAGAACTGCCAACAAATCTTCCTGTGTATCTTAAGTTACACGTCTTTTCTGAAACTTTTGTGTTTCATTGGTCGTTATTGTGACGAAATCAAAGCACTGTAGGTATCTACTACTTGGTTCTACCATTTATTGCATGCAGCACACAATTTAAAATAACACATGCTAAATTTGTAACTGTACGTATTACTATATCAAAAAATTTCATATAAATGGTTTCGTGGTCTAGTCGGTTATGGCATCTGCTTAACACGCAGAACGTCCCCAGTTCGATCCTGGGCGAAATCATTTTTTTCACATTTTCTGGTTACTGGAAGTTTCTGGTTACTGGAAGTGGCTCGAGAAGGCCTGTACGTTTCATCATATTGGGTCTCGCTTTCTTTTTGCATTAAGTTGCATGCGATAAAAGCACAGCCTCGGTCCCAAAATTCTTTGGACAAATATTGATAAGAAACAGCATCGGTTAAAAATATTTTACAAGCATGATGGGAAAGGACGCCACCATTCCGGCCAATTTCTATTAAATTTGGCGTTTTGTGAAAATATATCGGCTTTTCCTCCAAACACTAGATAAAAGTATACACCATCCTATACGCGTACCGCGGTGGCAAGAGGCTTGAACACAGAAATAAATGAGACATAAAAAATGTTCCCTTTAGTTCTTTTTCTTTGTAGTAAAACTGTTGGTATCGTTATGCGTTGATTTGCTGTTCTTTTCTAAATGTGGCTGACTACTGACTATATTCCAATCCGAATATGTAGACTCTCGTTCCTGAGTCTGATCACGTGAGCTAAAAACTCTCGAATAAGACGCCGCGGAACGAGGTCCCACACACTATATAAATTAGAGTGAAAACTTTTCACAGTAGTCTAGATTCCAATAGCAAAGGATCATCGATCAATTGTCATTCAAGTTCTATTTAGTTTAAAGTATTAACCCTTAGTTTAATATCGTAAACCCTGAACTTGGAGCAATTATCTACAAATATTAATCACGTGATAATGTAGTGTAAATTATTGCCTAATAATGCAATGAGAGATAAATTGACTTTGCACGATTATA
>JANIWU010000102.1:0-36596 GCA_030705145.1 Hagleromyces aurorensis | reverse complement strand
ATGGTGTGATCTTTGATCAAACCATCACGTGAGATATTCGGGCTGAATATCTACAATTGTGTAAATTATTGCCTAATAATGCAATGAGAGATAAATTGACTTTGCACGATTATAGACGAAGATGAGATATGTAAACTAAATAATCAATTTAATATCGTAATAATCTTCTCTCCTCCTTTCCCCAGGATATAATAATTGTAATTTGCCGAAGACTTGACAAGAGCTTTCCGCTCTGACCGGCTTTATAATTTTCCTAGAGCCGGGTAAGATATCCGATATGCTGGAGGCCTTTCTTTTAGGGCTTGAATATCTACAATTGGCGCATTCCTTACTACACTATGGCAAGGGGACAATGTCACCCCTGGTTTTGGTTTTTGATTGACGGCTTGACTCGAACCATCTTAAATCCACCCACAACAAACGAGGACAGCGCAAACGGTAGCAATTGTTGCTTTAGTTGTCTCTTTACCTAACGCTTCGGCAGAAGATATAGACAGCTACTTCCCGGCGTGGATAGTGACATAAACAATACTTGAAGAGTGCTTTCGAAAAATAAACAGCTACCCGCACGTCCAGGAGCACTCAGTTTGACGACTTTGCTAGCTGCATCGAGCAATTAACTCTTCATCTGGCCCCGGGGAAACTCTCAACTCTCCTTCTGTAGGCAGATGGAAAGGAAATCTCACAATGAGTTTTGGGTGGGCCTTATATTAAGCCATTCCCGGGTTTGGGGTTACCCGCAACAAAGTTTTTCAGCGATAACCGGTCCCATTGTACTTGTAATCATCATGTGCTCCATCAACAGGCGGGGTAACGACGTATTTCTGCACCGGAACTCCACACAGGCACATCGGAACTCGAAATGCCTCCGCTACAAGCCAGAGAGCGAGGAGCTTGGCAGGCCAGAGGATTAGCAAGGTGCGTTTCCATAACAGTATTAGGGATATACGCCGAGTTTAGAGTGTGCACGAAACCTGCTGCTGAACATCTGCAAAAAAGAGAGTAATGGACGAGACTGAGATACTCTGGAAGGCGTGTTCGCTCGAGGGTGAGCCTGTTAGCGGAAGGACCCTCGCTGATATCATCGAAAATTACAACCAGAACGAGCAGCTCGAACGGCAGGTGAAACTGCCCCCCGCGGACGCCGACTTTCAGACCCAGTTCACCACGCGCAAAGAGGCTTTTGTGCCGTGCGGGTCGCAGCGGGTCCGTGTGCGGGTCATCAACGGCGTCAAGGCTGCAGACCCTGGCGAGGATGTGTACGTCTTTCTGCATGGGCTCATGGGCTCCTGCGAGCAGTTTGAACCGCTGCTGCGGCTCTTGGACGCAGCCAACGTGCGCTACCTGGCGTTTGATCTGCCCGGATTCGGCAGGAGCGATGACATCGGTGAGTATCGGATGTTCCATGTGACGGATTACGTGTACTCACTGCTCCAAGAGGTTGTTCCTGACATCGCAGCGCTGAATGTGAAGCTTGTGGGACACTCAATGGGTTGCTACCTGGCAATGCACTTTGCGCAGCGGTTCAGTAGCAGTCTGCATATCGACCAGCTGATCCTGCTGACACCCCCAAAACCAGATGTAAGCCTGCTCGCCAAGAGCAACCGACTGCTGCAAATAACACTCACGATAGGATATTATTGCCCGCAGCTGTTCGACTGCTACAGAGTGTGGTTCGACCAGGCCAAGGGCTTGGACAGCTCAGGCATCGCCCAGTTCTTCTATAACGACCACACACACAACGAGACGCTGCACTACCGGAAACTGAGACAATTTTACAACAATGTGCGCGGCAAAAGCAGGTCTTTCTTTGGATACTTGTTAGGCTGGGAGCCCATCAACTGGGACACATTTGACTTTGATGCTGAGCGGTCGTTTCTGGTCGTGGTTGCTGAGCAGGACTCGACAACACCTAAGGCAGACGGAACAGCATTCTTTGACAAGATAAGGTCAAAGGACAAAGCGCTGATAGTCGTCAACAATTGTTCCCACAACCTGTGCTTCGACAACCCAGAGGCAGTTACTAAGATATTCTACGACAACCTGATCAAACAGGACAACTAAATAGCGCTTGTCGCATGCTAGTTTAAACATACAGCAGCTTAGTTTAGAAAAGAATTCATTTCATTCATTCTCCGTTACAGACGGTTACAAAACTTTACATGACATTTACTAACACAAACAACAATGAAACAAGGGTATGCAGATTCTCTGAGGTTCATTACAGAGCTTGTAATTACAACTTGATTCTGATGGCCTTCACGATAGAGTAGCTTTCGTAGACTTCCTCACCCATCTCTCTACCGTAACCGGATCTCTTGACACCACCGAATGGGACCCTGGAGTCGAAGTCGTTGTAGGTGTTGATCCACACGGTACCGGCCTGCAACATCTTGCTTAATTTCAAAGCTTCGGAAAGGTTTTCGGTTTCGATACCTGCGGCCAAACCGTATTCGGAGTCGTTGACAAGCTCTGCAGCCTCTTCCAGAGTCTTAAACTTCGAGACAGTCAAGACTGGGCCGAAGATTTCCTCCTGGACAATGGTCATGTCCTCGCTGACATCGTAGAAGACGGTTGGTCTGATGAAGTAACCCTTGGTACCGAATCTCTCGCCACCGGTCAAAACCTTGGCACCCTCTTCTTTACCGATTTTGATGTAGTTCATGATGGTCTCGAACTGCTGTTTGTTCGTGATGGCACCCTGGTACACCTTCTCGTCAAATGGGTCTCCGATAATGACCTTCTTCTCGATGTGCTCCTTGAATGCCTTCAAGAAGTCGTCGTAGATGGACTCCTGCACGTACAGTCTGGAGCCTGAGGAACAGATCTGACCAGCATTTCTGAAGATACCGTTGACGACGTTTGGCATAGTCTTCTCGAAGTTCGCGTCTGCGAGAACGATGTGGCCGGACTTACCACCCATTTCCAGAGTGATCTTCTTGGCGTTGGCGGCCGTGGCGTCGACGGCGGTTTGCATACCGATCTCAGTCGAACCGGTGAAACCGATCTTTCTGATACGTGGGTGCTTGGTCAAAGTGGAGCCGACGGATCTTCCAGAGCCGGGCAAGACGTTGACGACACCGTCTGGGATGCCGACACGCTTGCACAGGCTGGCGAAGTACAGCAAACTCATAGGCGTGACGGAGGCGGGCTTGATGATCAGGGTGTTACCCATGGCCAGGGCTGGTGCGATCTTCCAGATACTCAACATCAGAGGGAAGTTCCATGCGACGATCATGCCGATGACGCCGATAGGCTCTCTGACGGTGAAGTTCATGTACTCGTCACCGGTGTTGATTGTGCGGCCGCCGATCTTGTCGGCGTAGGCTGCACCGTCCCTGAAACAGCTGATGACCATGTCGACGTCGCCGCGGGCCAGGAAGAGCGCCTTACCGTTGTTGGCGGACTCGATAGAGGCGATGAGCTCCTTCTCCTCCTCGATGACGTCGGCGAGTTTGCTCAAGTAGCGGGCCCTGACCTTGGGGTCCTGGGTGGCCCAGGAGGTGCTCTTGAAAGCCTTTTCGGCGGCGTTGACGGCGTACTCGACGTCCTGAGGAGTGCCGGCCTCGACCTCGCACAGGAACTCGTTCGTAGCTGGGTTTTCGACGACACACGTGTGGCCGCTCTGGCACTTTATGAACTCGTTGTTGATGAACAGCCCTGTTGGCTGCTTATACTTGAGGCCGTTGGGCAGTGTGATTTCGACGTCCTCGGCGGGTTTCTTCTGGTAGTTGGACATGTCCATTTTGACGGTTGTGCGATTGTATGTTTGTGCGGTTGTGGGTTTTAGGGAAATTTCCTAGTTTTAGGGGACTTCCGGATATGCGTTATAGGGTGTAGATGCTTTGTGCTGCTAGCGACAATTATCTGCGATGCGCTGTTAGACAAACATACAAGGGGAAGAGAGCCTGCAACAAGTCTCGACAACGGCGAAACGTGCCAGGTATTTATATGGCTGCCCCGGTGAAACGTCCTGCTGTTCGAGCGCTACTGCCGGTTTCAAAAGTTCCGGGAGCCTGGGGCATCGTCGCACTGGGAGGGTGCGAACAACGCCGTGTACGGCAGGAAAAGAAGCGGGCTGAACACTGAGACAGACCTGACAAATGAGTGTGAGTACGGGCGGTGCAGGCGGTGCAGACAGTGCCGGCTCACTGGGCAAGATGCCACGCCCATTAGTAATGGCATTAAGCACGACGGTTGTCGGGTATACCCTGAGCGGAATGGCGGGCCTCGCTGTGCGGGCCAGCACGCGCTGTGCGCGCGTGTCTGGCCAGACGCACAACCTGCAGCTGGCTCGATCGGCTGTTGCACGGACCTGCGCGCGCGCCCTGGCGCCGTTTCTCGGTCCTGTGACGCTATTCTGTGCTCGAGCAGCGGCCGCCCCCTGGCGCATTCCCGCGCAGCGGCATGACAGCTCCGCCAGCAGATTTGGTCCACCCCGGGCCAAAGCGTCCGTACAGAGTGACAACAGCGACGGCTCGATCGTGCAAAATTGACAGGTGGCAGGAAACGGGTTCCCCACGCCGGCCGTCCACGCGCCCGGGAGAGATAGAAACCGGGGCTAGCAGGCGGACTTTTGTGCGCGTCGGCCGCGCAGTAATGCAGTCCTCCTGCATGTGGACCAGCGGGCGTCCAACTGGATGTAACAGCTGCGTCGCCGGGGTCTGCCCGGTCGCTCTGGCGGAACGTCAGGAACGCTCGTTTTAACCACTCCCTGATGATAACTCCCGAATGATCGTTGTGTACGAAAGTCATCTGCGACAGGCATTGAAAATGACGTTTAGGGGAGCTCAGACGAAAGCCCTGTTCAAGCCATCATCGGATCATAAATGAAGGGCAGTCGGGCACAACCAGATATAATTTGCCATCACCAGGCCCTGTCCACGTCGCGGTGCCTCAGAATCTGCCGCCCCAACCACACATGGAATATCTATGAGCTTGTACAGACGGTAAAGTCGTTCCGTTGGTGATGTATATATCATTCACCAAGGTCAGGACAAAACCACCCATTAACCGTACGTGTGAAAATCTGAACTATATCCCAACTCTATAATAGCCCGAGTGTTCTTATTGCAACAGAAGCGAAAAGCGGGCACGGAACCAATTCCCGTCATCTACTTGTTTCCAGTCCAAAATAGCGAGTGATCGCGACCTGAGAGCTTCTTGCCCTCTCTGTACATCTTTAACTGGTCAAGATGCTCAGCGCAGCAGACATCTTGTCGGTGATACACAGTCACATCGCCTGAGGCGGTTCTGTTGCATTGGATAGAACGGCAGCCTGCAAAGAGCGGGCCGAGTTCTGCTTAACAAGCTAGGCGGTAGATGAGCCAAGTCTTGTGTGTCTGTCTATATTGGACGGGGGATTTGCATACTATACGGTGCTGATACAAAGGCATGCACGTGGCACACGGCGCATTCCAGCTATAGAACCGTCGTTACAGAATAGTATCAAATCTTCCTATATAAAGAACCAGTTCCATCTAGAGCTATAATTATTATGTAACCTCTACCGAACACAACAGCCAGTTCTCTAAAGAGGCCCCCGACCTCGCCACGAGTTGGGGTTGCCCCACCCGGGCATCTTGTATGGCCTCGCATCATAATCCGCAACCAGCTGTGGGTTGCGGATACAGTGGCGGACCGGCCCCAGGTACGTGCCGTCCTGGTCGTTGTTGTCGTTCACGGCCATACGTAGTGTGAAATTCCCGCCCACGATCAGATGGCACAGGGAAACAATTGACTGTACATTGGTAGAGTTGACCACAGCAGTGGTTACCAAAAGATTTAGGGTAGTATATGACGACTGGAATACCTCGACATCATACATCTGGAAGTGGTTTAAACAGTTGATGAAGTCGTGGTTGACCTCCCCTTGTAGCGCTGGGAGGCCCTCGATACCGGGGATATTGGCCATGTTGATAGCGGCCTGGACCAGGGGTGCAAACATAAACCACCGCATAACTGGTCTTATCTGAACAAACTGCATGAGCCGGCCAGCATGCAGATACTCTTATATAACTGTTTTCAGGCAGTGATCATTTTTGAGGTATAATCAAAATTATATTATGATCTTAACAGATCGCATAATGTTTTTAAGTCGATTCAAACTCTGAGTTTCAGTTAGGGCAACTATCTAACTGTATCATTACCTTTCTTCAGAACAAAGAACGTGGTTACAACGTTATATCATCTGGGTCGGGTAAGTAGAAGATGTAGGTTAGCTACGATCCGTAAATATTCAAGCCTAAATAGGAAGACCCTGTACATTAAATATGTTACCCAACTCTAGAAAACTATAAATGCGGTATGAGTGAGAGCTCCTCTCAATTCTAGCACAGAAGAATTATAATCTGGACTTGAAGAGACCAGATGAGTATTACAATATTAAAATAATTATTCAATTTACATATCTCACTTTTGTTTAGAGTTCTACAATGGTAATTCATCTTCCACTGCATTATTAGACAATAAATATACAGATATTATATGTAGATATTTACCCTTACATGCGCAAGTCGACTTTCTACACGTGCTATAAGCATGCCTACCTTATGTAGATTTTATCTGGGGTAGGGAAAAATCAGCTAGCGTTATCGCGAGGGGGTGAAGATTAGTCTGAGACGTGAAATATAACTTGTCCTCTTTCGGGAGGAGTACTATCTGGATATGGACTATTCAGATACTGGTTTATATAGTAATTATTCTCGACGGTGCGTCTATGCCTACACCGTATGGCGTGATCTTTGATTAAACCATCACGTGAGACATTTGGGCTGAATATCTACACTTATACGATACCTCCTAGGACGCGTAAAGTCATATAAAACGACATTTAAGGACCCAACAACCACCAGTTATAACTGAAATAGACAAGCTTTACACTAGCAAAAATTAAGTTTCACTATAAATTACAGAACTTCTAAAAATCCCAAAAGGGCCCAGGCAAACACCCACATATATGTAGATGTTACACGCTTAAATGTAGATATTCGAACCAGATGTAGATATGTTACACGTGTAAAACCATCACGTGATATACGCATGACATACGCGTGATCTACCACGTATCATCATTAATATTCTGAAACATTGAGGCAGCTCGCAACTAGTTCAATAAAAGATATAAAAGGAGGTCTTCACACCTTTAAACTTCATCCCCTTGCTATATATTATATACTACTTTATGGTAGAAAGAATCAAGCTATATTATTTTACAAAAGCTTCACTTTATTTTATAATAACCCACAAGTGGGATCAATTATCTACACAGATATCTCACGTGTCAAAAAAGTGTAGATAATTGCTCCAAGTTCAGGGTTTACAATATTAATAGAAGAGTTAATACTTTAAACTAAATAGAACTTGAATGACAATTGATCGATGATCCTTTGTTGTTGGAATCTAAACTACTGTGAAAACTTTTCACTCTAATTTATATAGTGCGTGAGACCTCGTTCCGTAGCGTCTAATTCGAGATCTTCAGATCACGTGCTCAGACTCAGGAACGGGAGTCTACATCTGGTTCGAATATCTACATGCAAGCATGTAACATCTACATCTGGTTCGAATATCTACATACCATCGTGTAATATCTACAAGCCTTTGTCGCTACTAAAATGAGAAATAAGGTATTACTTAACTTAAATCCTAATTATCACACAAGGAAAGATAATATATAATTTTGGTATAATTAATGCCTATAATATACCCTGTCTGATATCAATGAGGTCACCTCAAAAACAGTACAAAAGATACTGTTATTATAGAATATGCATAATAAAACCCACATCCATCACCGAAGAATATGTACAAGGCACATGACATGTGCTGATCTGAAGTCAGTAACATCTGCATATGCTAGGATAAATATTTAATACCATTCTTTAAATTGGCAAATGGTTTGTTTAATGTAGTTCATTATGCATTTTTCTACGGAACTAGCCATATACACAATCACTATCTAATCCACCATAACCTCTGAAATAGAATTCTCCTACCATTGCGTCATCTTTCCCTTGCTCTTCTGAAAATCCGATGGCAACGCAAGCTTTACTAGATATTGAGAAACACTCATACATGTTATCACATTGTTGATCATGCTTTATCCAATAATCACCGACATTGTTACCCAAAACTTGTGTCATTTTATTGAATTCTCCCCAGTCTTTCAAATCCTTTGCATATCCAAGATCGATACCCCACGAAGTGTAAGAAATCCACCATCCGGTTGAATCTCTCTTGACAAAATCAGATGTTGTCTTAGTGTCATTATCTTGAGAAATCCAATTTTCACCATCAAAATCTTTTAGTGTTTTTAGTGCATCCCCAATTGCATTAGGATCAGTGATTGCAACATGAGTAAAGTTATCACTGCTGGCCAAAACTATATGGCCTGCTAAGATGGATTGACCAGAATTGTTGTAAGTCAGGTTAATGAATGATATGGCTAAATCCCGCTTATGATATCTGTTATTTATGGATGACTGCACTCGATACGGTTTAAAATTATTTGGAAAATGAAGGTCAAATAACCCAGAAATACTTCCTACCACCATGTGGGGGGAATCTGCACAACCATTGTCATCATCACACATCTCGATTAGTTCGTCGTGCTCAACTGTAACATCAAAGTTACTCGATCCGTTCCACCAATTCCAGCCCGAATTCCCCCAGTGAGCAGCTTCGTGGGCTAAAAGGGTTATATCTGCTACTGTGGCCATTGCCGCTGTAAAACCAGCTACAATACAAAACCTCAAATTGTCATATGGAGATGCTTCTGCTTGACATCCAAACAATCTTAGCATATCCTCGCCACACCTTTCACGCCAAGTTCTTGGCCAATCAGCCGATTGATAAGAGAAAAAGACGATACTACCATCAATTGCTGCTCTTAGCCAGTAGGTCAGTCTCTTATAAATTGGCTGGCTCATACCTAAAGCAAATATAGCAAAGCTAAATAATGTTACATTTTTCAAATTCATTTTTAATTGTACCTAATATTTTTCTATTCGATTGTAGCTATTATTATAATCATTAAGCATCTCTGAGATATAGATAATATAATAATGAATAAAAATTCAAAGCAATTCCTATATACCTGATAAATGATTGTTGAAATTTTGGTGAATATGTCGTATATAGATAAAACAATATCACTTTTACCTATATTGGAATTTGTTTGTTGACTACTCAATTACTCCCTAGTGGACAAGTTTTTGTTGGAGCAACATTGTGTTGTTACTTCGGTATATCAAAATATTGGGAATAAGGAGTCGCTACAATATGATGGCAAGTATACTGCCAACTAGACTAGATATGCAGTTTCGGATAGCTATTGTTTCTCTTTGAAATATCAGCAAGGCAATAGAGATATTCCAAAATACTCCGAAGATATTTCTCCGTTGTATCCTTTGAGCATATGCAAAGCCTAAAAGAAGGAAATATTTTGGCTGGAATTATTAGCGAAGGATCTTTACTGGAGCGTTGTCATACTTCAGGTCCTTCCCATATACGAACAAAAGAATAGTCTTTCGTATAAAATTTAGCTTGAAAAAAGAAAACAGGCATAGGTATGACGTATTAGTATTTATAAAGGCAAGCAAATTTTTAAAATACAACATTATGGGAATATATCGCCGAACGGGTCGGTAGAAGTGTGTTCTAGAAAAAATGTTCTGCTAAAAGTTGTACCTGCATGCTAAAGAGATGTACTATACACTCTAGAATCAATGAATTTGTCTTCAGAATTTTTTGAAGCAATAAACTAGAAGAATTCAAAACTAAAACTTTTCATTAACCACTTAGCATGATTTCTTGACAACTAAGTCTCGAAACAATTATTTATGCAGCACTGACTGAATTTCCATCCGGCCAGATTGTAACGAATTAGAACAAATATCCAAATTTGTAATTCTTATTTTCTGGATAATAGTGACTTATTAAACAAAATTAAGGCAAACGATATTTGAACACATTTTACTACAGGATGTTTTGTGCAAATGCTTTACAAAATCTAAAACTTTTTGCATACTTCAAATAAAATTCGTTTTCACCTCAAGACGCACATTCTGCAACTCGATCAATAAAATCTGGTCTGTAATATAGTGTTTTGCTTACAGTCATATTAAAATAGCTGTAAAGAAACGTTTTTTCAGAGCATGCTACCTATCTTTCATGTGGTAAAATAATTTTAGTCGTGTGGTCTTTGCTCTACCAAAAACTAAATTGAGATGACATCCTTTCCAATATTCATAAAGAGGTTCTCGAGTAACAGCAATCCAGGACTGACTTTAAATAATAGATTAAAATTCTGGTATGTCATATATTGTGGTTAAAACCCCAATAAGAAATGGACATTCGTGAACACGCTTCAATCTAGGTATACTGTTTTGTATATTAAATAACTCATTCAAAAAAAGAGTTTTGAACTGGAAATTTCATAATATCAGTGGAATATTTCCCATTAAAGAGTGTCTTCCAGACAATCTTAAGCTACATAATCTTCACGACTGTTCCATGGGTATTCTTAACATATTTATCGATCTCATGGTAGAGTTCTTTACTTCATGGGGATGGTAATTAAAACTTTCATGAAATTTCTCAATGTATATAGATTCAGACGCCCCATTACGTTAAGCAATTTGAGGTGAACCAAAAAAGACCATAACAGTTGGATTTGAATTTATCACCAAGATTCAATGTCAATTATCTAGTGACCTCGAAATGTTGGAAGTTGTTCGTAAAGTGTTCAGTGTAACCCTCAAGAGACTTGTTTGTAGCAAACTGTGGTTCGATTTGGCGTAAATTACCATGAGACATTTCAATTAGTCCATCGTTCTCAACTGAAACACCAGAAGTACTCAATTCGTCCCACCAATTCCAGCCTAGATCCCCCCAGTGAGCGGCTTCGCGCGCTATGATGGTCATATCTGCTACTGTGGCCATAGCTGCTGTAAAACCAGCTACCATGCAAAACCTCAAGTTATCATATGGAGGTGCCTCTTGTTGCCAGCCAAGCAACCTCAGCATGTCTCCGCCGCATACTCTGCGCCAGACTTTTGGCCAATCTCTTGCCTGGTATGAGAAATATAGTATATTCGCATCGATTGCCGCTCTTGATGTCTCGGTAAAACTAAACTGTTTGACTGAAAATATCACAATGGCAATTGTAGCCAGCATAAATTTACTAGAGAAATGCATCTTCTAAGGGCAACTGCAAATCCTTTTTTGTCTTCTGAGGCAACGAGCAGAGTGTTTTCCTCGCTTTAAATTATAGAATGCCAGTGTCTATTGCCAGCGTATATTGTAAACGTATATCACCTACATATATTGCCAACAGTGGGAGCCAAAGCGCTTTCTCAATTCTTCAAACGCTTTGCCTAAATTTTTGTATCTACGCTTGGTGCTATAGAAACGCTTGTGTAGCTAATACACGTGATCAATTACACTCTACGTACAACGCCGTGTGATACGAACATCCACTAGTATTAAAAAACAAGTTAGGATATTAGTCCACTTCAATCTTAACCACCACTCAAGAATAAGATAAGAGAATTCAAGTATAATAAATATTATTAGTAGACTACGTCTAGCCTCAATTAAAACATATCAAAAACATTACAAAAATATAAAAGCCCATTAGTATAGAATATATATAATAAAACCCGCACCTGCCACAGACGAAAATCTACAAGAAGAAAGTCACGAGTGTGTCGACTTTAGATAATTGTCTGGGCCCGTTGTTGGGTTAATGCACGATCGATATTCTTATCCAGTAAACTTGGCATTGAGTATTGAATATTAATATAATGATCGGCCCTTCTTTCGAAGTGACCAAAGTATCTCGAGCATCGTTCAAAGAACCTGCTCTTTATATAGCTAATTATTGGAATATGCAGCCATCATCTTGTGAGGTTCATATCTCATAAAATATTGGAGTGGACGTGTAGTGTGATTATAACCGACGAAGTCAGGGCAATAATCTACACGACAAGGAGTAAAGTGCTTGAAGCTGCCACACATACACAGCTGCAAGATTTGAAGAATTTATCTTACCGAATCAACACGTTCTTCCATACATGAAATATAAACCTTTAACTGCAATCAATGGGAAACAAGAATTCACATATTAATTATGACTTTAAACTTCATTAAAAAAAAAAGGTCAATTTTTTTGAATATAGCAGGTGCTGCCTTACTGCAACCATAGCTGTGTATGGCAGCATCCCCCACCTACATAGAACAACCACCATAACAGTTATTGAGGTGTACGCATTGACCCTCAAAACAATTAACGTGCACTATTCTAGGTTACTCCAGTTGAAGTTCCTTCTTTAGATTAAATACCATTTTTCTATTAATGAGGTTATTCTATTATTTGTTGTTGTTACCTATCCTTACATATTTTATTATGCGAAAACGACAAAGACTTCTCATGTGTTCTTAAAAGGGAGAGAGCTCTTGTATAAGATAAAGTCTATGTTGAGGCGAAATATTATCTTCCGAATATGAGGTATGGCTGCATGGCTGCATCAATAATCTTACGTGAATCTTATTTTCGAATAGTTATGTGCATATTAATTAGACAAAAAGTCTAAAAAAATAACTAGTGTTAAATTTATTTACAAATATTATAACAATTATTAATTTACACCCGTGTTTGCAGCAACATATGCAACAGATCCCACTCCTCAATATACCCATTTGGTTAAGGGGTATTATATCCCACCTTCTTAACTATTATCGTACGATCAGGACCTCAAAAGAGTGCTTTCATAACCTATAAAATATTTATTTAAAAACGCTTGTGCTTGCAACTGAATCTTGATACGCTTGAACATGATCTCTGGATAATTAGAAATATCAGCAACACTTTCTACCGAAAAAGGCAATAGGCGATAATATAGAAGCCCCAACCTCGATCAACAACATATATGCCGTCATTTACATTTTTACACGCACTCATAGGGTTAACTTTGTTTCAGGCTGTTATTCTTGTCCACGCAGCCAAAAATGTAACTGATATTAATGGCATCGAGGTGCTTCCAGTGCTTCACGGAGAGGTTAACCACGACTTCATAAACTGTCTGTACCATTTCAAGGAATACGATATAGAAATATTCCAGACGTTGGATACTGGACTAAATACCTTAGTTACATTTGAAGTAGCAGACTCTACAAATGCCACATCGGTTATTTCGCTATGCCACCTGATCGTTGGAGGAAACTTTTCACTAGGCATGGCCGTGAACGACAACAACGACCAGGAGGGTACGTACCTGGGGCCAGTGCACTACTGCGTTCATAACCCACAACTGGTAGCAGATTCTGTCGAAATGCCATATGACAGACTCATACTAAATAACTCTACAATTAACAAACGTGACAAGTATCGCGATTATTATAACATGTATATGTCTTTCGATAAAGGCAGTTGTGATAATCATGAGTTATTTTATACCTACACCGATGGGTGTTTTGACGACGCAAAAAATCCGTACCAATCATATATCGCGCAGAATCCTAATCCGCGAAGACTTATTCTGAATACATGGCCTCATCACAATTGCGAAAAGGGTGGTTTTGACGTTCGGGTATTAGGGCCAAATGGATACACCACCGACTGTATTCACAGGAAGGTTTATTCTTGGAATGCTGCTTTTGACGGTGATGATTGCTACGGACACGAGAGTACCTATACCTGTTCTACTGCTCACACTTATAACTGGCATGATGCGTACGTCCCTGAAGGGTATTTCTGGGGCCCTAAATGGTGGTGGTAATTTAAATATCACAGCACTTCCACATAGGAAATAGCTAGAGAAAATAAATTGGCTATTGAGATTATCCAAGAAAAAAATAGAACATGAGTTAAGTTCAAGCCTTTACAACGTGCAAATTCAAATGTAGGCATACTCTACGCTATGTTCATCACCAAACACAGATTTAAAACTAAGTACATATTTACGTTTAATCCCACTTGCTTATGATTAATGAGTTTTACTCACAGATTAACCAAGAGTATTTAAAAGAGGTATTTTCTGATATTAGTGTATGACTCTTCAGAGCAATAGTATTGAGGAATATAAAATGTATTTTACTGCGGAACCAATAATGGACGATCTATTCGAAGCTTGAAAATCAAAGGGCAAATTCCTTCGCCATAAGCTGCTTATGGATCGAAAACTATACATTTTATTGTAACTTCCACAAAAAATGAATGAGGTTGGTAAGTAATAAAAAGCTGATAGGAAGTATGATAGCAGCAGCATTCCTTTTTAACGGAGCAAAGGTGAACCATTCTGAAAATTATGAGAACAATTAATTTTCTTAAGATAACTCGCGTAACTGTAAATTATTGCCATAAATGGAAACATAAGTTTGAATCGACTTAAAAACATTATGCGATCTGTTAAGATCATAATATAATTTTGATTATACCTCAAAAATGGTCACTGCCTGAAAACAGCTATATAAGAGTATCTGCATGCTGGCCAGCACATGCGTTTTGTTCAGGTAAGACCAGCTATGCGGTGGTTTATGTTTGCACCCCTGGTACAGGCCGCTATCAACAGGGCCAATATCCCCGGTATCGAGGGCCTCCCAGCACTACAAGGGGAGGTCAACCACGACTTCATCAACTGTTTAAACCACTTCCAGATGTACGATGTGGAGATATTCCAGTCGCCATACACGGGTCTAGAACTTTTAGTAACCACTGCTGTGTACAACTCTACCAATGTTCAGTCAATTGTTTCCCTGTGCCATCTGATCGTGGGCGGGAATTTCACACTTGGCATGGTCGTGAACGACAACAACGAACAGGACGGCACGTACCTGGGACCGGTCCGCCACTGTATCCGCAACCCGCAGCTGGTTGCGGATTTTGATGAGAGGCAATACAAGATGCCCGAATGGGGTGGCTCCGACTGGTGGCGGCGTCGGGGGTCTCAGTAGAACTGGCTGTTTTGCTCGGTAGAAGCTAAATAGTTGTGACTCTACATGAAGCTGGTTCTTTGTATAGGAAGATTTGATACTGTTTGTAACGACGGCTCTACAGGTGGAATGCGCCGTGTGCCACGTGTATGCCATTGTGTCAGCACCGTATGGTATGCAAATGCCCTGTCCAATATAGTCACTACGTAATATCCATGGCGTCAATTTTTCATTCTGTATGAATCACTGGCCCTCTTTAACGACAAGATGAGACTCTATCCAACGTGGCATAACCACACCTGACGGTTAGATCTTCGGCACCTAAGGAAGACCTCAGGATTGTAAACATTGTTCACGGCTCTAAAGCATACACAAACAGCAGGAAAGCTCACCTGGTATCCTGGACACTTTGCAATGATTAAATAAAAGTAAATAAAATTTCTGAAAATACGAACATTTCGCCTTTATCTAGGATTAGCTGGCCGCAAAACGAACTATTCTTATCCCTGTTAGAATCAAGTTCGTACCAGTGTGCCCTCTAACTATCTCCGAAATCAATAATAATATCTTAGAGTCTCAGACAGAAGTGCGAAGCCAGTTATAACAAGAACAGTGAGAAATGTTCTCGGGCAAGAAAATATACTTGTGCCTGCATGCTAGATTATTAGAAATTAAGTTAGGGCTTTTCGGTACGGTAAGACTCACAAGTAGTTGGGTATGAAAACTTTTACATGCCAAAAATGTTCAAATAATGACCTCTCATAAATAGAGAGATGCATAGAGCAAAAATATGAGCTATCGCCAAAGATAAAATATCACGTACTACTTAAATACAAGAATAATGTCTCTGAGACAAAATAAGCTTTACAACCAGCAATACCTGTGCTCTGGACTCAAAGACCAGACGATTCGGACAATAATAAATGATCAAATTAAATGGTCAACCCGGCCCTTGCTCATAATCTTGAAAGACGGTGTTTACCTCCGCGTCTTCTGCAATAGCATACACCTGCCGAGCACGCTAAGCATTCACATAACACACTACCGAGAGTACCAATGCGAAAGAGAGTGTTGTATTCTTGAAATTCTATGCACTAAGTGTTTTTACTTCTGGCCTTTTATCAAACAAACAGGATACCTACCGATGCACTACGCCTGCCGTATTACTATCCGCAGGCGCGCGGCGGTACGCCTGCCCCGGGGGATTGTCTGGCAGTTGCAGCTTCGGGTAGAACGCAAAGACACGCACAGTGCACAGTGCACAGTGTGCACTCAATGCCCAGGGTCGGTGGAAAACGGTGTTCCACGACTCATAAAATGCCAATCCCATGTAGGACTTCCTCCCGGAGACTGGCATGTTCAGAGACCGGCTGGTTTCCGTGCCTGCATCCGTGCCCACGCGCACCACACCGCTGCCACCAGAACAAGGGTCTGCCACTCAACACCGACGCCACTGCAATAGCCACTGGACAACACTGGGCATCATCCACGTCTGGCTCAGCGGAACTAGCCGAGCTACAGCCACGGCAACCTACACTTCTGTCCCATCTGCTGCCGCGCTGTGACCATTGTCCAGGCTGTTGGTGTGACAGGTACCGACGCCAGGGGCTGCACGTGCCATGCGGAGAGGCGAATGGCGACTTAGGTAGACTGCGCTTCCGGGCACGGTGTGTAGACATTCCAGATATCGGACACTGGGCTCGGTATTTTGCCCACCCTGTTGTCTGCCCGTCCAGTCTTACGTCTGTCATCTCGCTGCTACCAGGCAGAAAAACTCTCCCTGGGTATCGCTGTGAGAGGCTGCTGTGACGACATTGCAGGTACCTCTGACTGGTCCAGCACTGCATCCATAACAGACAACTCAGAGCCAATTGCCGATACCAGGATGCCGTTCAGTGAACTCTGCCAAAGCTACTCTAACATAAACAGAGGATCCGACCATCTGAGCAACGGTGTTCTCGTCTAGGTGGTTGCGGGCCACATGGCATTGTATGATAATGGTGTGATTGGAAAGGCACTATAATACGTGTCCTGGACGTTCCGTTCTAGATCTCCTCTATTGCATTCCCAGTCCACATTTAGAGGTACCTGTGCCTGCCTTTCAATAGCAGCCGCCTCTCGATAGCGGCCGCCTTATCAGGCACCCATGCGACCAATCCTGGGTAGGATCTACAGCCCGCGAGCACGGTAATGCGCCCCTCAAGACACCACACTTATTGTGCAAGTGCGTCTCCGAACGCCAAGACCGCACATTAAGATCGTTATATCCCAGCGCCCGCGAAATGCATTCCCTACTGCAAAGTGTCGTGTGCTGACTCAAAGAGCGTATGAGCAATCAGACCACACGGGTGCCTACCATTGCACACCTCAGCAGCAAAAAGGTTCAGCCTGCGTGGCTCACTGGGGACGTGCAAACAATAGTGTGCGGCCCCGACTGAGCGCAGCCAGGACGTGGCAATCACAGAAACCTTTCCTATGACTGCAGACGAATGCCCGCAGGTGTCAGTTACGACGTTTTCAATAGATAGATATACAGGGCCCAGCAGCGCACTGTACGCGCTGGATAAATCAACAATGTATAGATAGATAAGCGCGCGCACAGCGGGGCCCAACCCCTCCGTGCGCGCTGGCGCTGCGCGAGAACTCAGCGCCCGAGAGCAGGACGTTCACCACGACTGCAGCACCTCGAACAGGTCGATGCGGCCGTTTCTGGGCTGCCCCGCCGCCTCGGCGACCTTCGCTCTCACGTCGTCGCACGCGGTGCCGTGCGCGCACGTGAGCACGGCAATGTTCGCGGAAGATCCAGCCTCCTCGATGTTGGCGGTGACGATCTGCTCGACGTCGGGGCGGCTGTGGCGGAAGGCGACGTGCGACAACTCGCTGCGGATCACCTCGCACAGCGAGTCGCGGCCGTCACCGTTGCAGACCGCTTCGCAGCCGCCGTCAGAGTCGTTCGAGGGGCACTCCTCAGAGTGCACCTCCGTGTTTGCCTCCTTCACGTCGTTCTTCTCCGCGCGCGGCTCCTGTGAGCCGCTCGCATCGTCGCTCTCGCCGCGCGACGCAGCTTCGCCCTTGCCTGTGTATCGCTCGCCGATCATGTAATCCTCCGCACGCGTAACGTGCACAACCGTCTGCACAAAGTCGTACTTGCGCAGCTCCTGCAGCTCGTCCACCAGCCAGTCGATGCTGTACCAGTGGCGCACAATCCAGTACAACTTCACCACGCGGATGCTGCTCCTGCCCGCGGCGCGCTTGGCGGCAATGTCCCGGATATACTCGTAAAGCCCGACAACACCCGTGCCTCCCGACACAAGGATCGCCTCGTCGTACGCGTAGACCGGCTTGTACTCACCGTAGAAGCCCTCCACAGCAACGCGCATCTCGCACGTCTTCTGACCCCGTGCCACCATCCTGCGGTACAGCGACCGTGTGATGCCGTCCTTGATCTTCACAAGGAACTTCACCTCGCCCGCGTCCGCGTCAAACAACGTGATCGGGTGCGACTGGAAAAACATCACAGAGTTGCAGAAGTACAGGTAAGCAAACGAGCCCGGCATCGGCCGCTTGAACCGCAGCCCCTTAGGAATGCGCACAATCAGCACCTCGTCGGACACCAGCGTGACCGTCGCCCGGCGCACGCCGAACAGCGCGATCCGCACCAGCCGCATGAAGCGGTCGAAACACCAGACAGCCGCGCACGCGTAGCACCAGTTCAGGTATCCGAACGGCTTGACGTGCAGCCACACCCCCACCAGGAAAAACACCGCCAGCAGGATGTGCACGTACAGGAACAGCTCGTAGCACCACACCCGCAGGAACGCCAGCGACTGGACCATCATGATCGAGCCCGCAACCGTCGCCACGCCGCCCCAGCGCCACCACGCGTTGACCTCCATGTGCGCGTGCCTCCACGACGAGTACATCCACATCGTCACGGAGTGCACGACCGCGCTCAGCACGCAGAAGCGGCCCAGCGCCTTGTGGAACGTGTAGAACGTCGACTGCTTCCAGCCAGTCACCCACAGGAATATGTTGTTCCTCCCCACAAACAGATAGGTGGGGATGATCAGAAACATCGTGATGACCCCGGTCCGGTCCGCGACGTACCGCGACAGCTGGATGTTTTTTGTCGTGAACACAGTGCTGTGCTGCACGTAATGGTAGTGGGCCGCCTCGCCGATGACGAGCAGCGAGAAAAAGACAAAGAGGACGATCGACTCGAATCGCGTCGGAAACCGCCCCTTCAGGAAGCCGGGGCCCATGTGAGTGCCCTTGAACATGGCTGGCAGCGCAATGTGGCGTCTGATGAACCTGCTCAGCGGGTTCTGGCTCAGTCTGCCCCTCAGCTTCAGCGTGTGCCGGGGGAACAGGTGCGACAGGAAGTGGTCGATCGCGCCGCACAGAATCAGCGCCGCCCAGAAGCCCAACAGCCCCGAGCCCCACCACATGGCTACGTCATAGTTCTGAAACCTTGACTTGTTCGACAGGTAGGCCAGCTTGTACGTCTTCTTGTTGAAGTACACCGGGTAGTCGATTATTACGCTGCTGTTGAAGCCGTCGAGTTTCGTGGTGTCGACCAGATACTGTGTCACGTTCTGGTACGCCTTTTCAATCTTTTCCTTGGTCAGTTTGGGACATTTCGTGGTGTACCAGGCGAGAAAGCCCTCCCGCGTTTCGGAGCTGTTGGCCGTGTTCACGAAGCCACAGTAGGCATAACTGCCGATGGAATTGATGTCGCTGCACTCACATGTATACTTCTTGGCACTTTGCTTGGCACAGAATGTGGCCTTCACGGCGCTTTTGCATCCCATCCCCACGTAGTCGCCCTCGTGGTAGTGATGGTACTTGGCGTTGATCACAACGGTGCACAGCACCAGGTGTAACAATACAGCTTGAATGCCGAGCCTCATTTTCTTATCAGCAAATCTTCTCCTTGCGCGAGTCGGTATATATTCAGCTTAGCTGAGCTTGGAATATCGACTACTAAGCAAAAATACAGTCTTGGCACAGAAACGGTATTCAAGGTATCCAATTGATTCTTTATATACGAACTCCGTCTGTTTTATCGATCTTGAAATTGAAAGAATGGAATTCTCATTCCGATAAGAATTCAATTGCATTGTACAGGGATCCAGTTCTATAATAATGCTAGATCCCCTGTCCAATCAAAGAAATCGTGTGAAATGAAAAACAATAAGCCACTTCGTATACTCGGCTGCGATTGGGAACCACGCCTGAATCAAGCCACAGGAACCTGTACATGGTTGCACCCAATTATGGACTGTTCTTGCTCAAAAACTGCATCCTGTTGCCGCACATTAATTACTAGCGGAAAAACCAGGCGATATTTTGTACTGCGCTTCTATAGTTTTTTAAAACACACAATTTCCTATGCCACTCTAAGTAGGGATCAAAACGCAATGCAAGGCCATCGTTGAATCCTCGATCGCACACAGAAAACCAGCCAGACCCGCTGTTGGTACGCGATAACAGTGTAGATTCGCTTGAACCGTCGACGATTCAAAGGTGCAAAACGGGACGCAACACCTACCTGTGCCGCATTCATATTGCCTAAATTTACCGAGTCCGTAAAAGTAGAAACGGCTTAGCTGCAGTGCTTTTTTTGCACTGAAACCCTGTGTGGTCGGGTCATTCGTATATCTATCTTTGCCAGGGCCTTCCGTAGCGGAACAACATGGGAATACGCACGGAATGACAGCAAAACGATTAGTGAACTTGTGCCTGGCCATTTCATCTTGTTACCGATACGACCTGGGAAACCCTATCCTGCGGAGCTCTGTACCATAGAAATTGTCATGAACCATGCATAGTCTCCCCTGTATAGTTTTACGCACAATAATGTCATACGTGTGACGCCGCACGAACGCAACATCATAATACTATGTCGTGAAGAAATTTGCAAAGAGTCAGTAAGGAGAAAAATTCAGCCATGATGTCTCGCCTAAGAGATGTGTGCACTAACTCTAAAATAAAATAGATGATTTTCTATTATTGGGTGTAAACCAATAGGCTGCGCACAATTTTTTGTTTTCTTCAATGCTCTGGGATGAGTATATTTTTCAAGACACAGAAAAAAAGCAGTCCAGACTGGAAAACAAATTACAGTGCACCCAGGTCCCTCGAAATACAAAAAAATATGTCAACCTTGATTGTTGTCGCACAAATCAGAAATCACCGGCATAGTAACCATTCTCACCCATATTCCTCTGCAGGTCGACGTTTCTCAATTCCGCTTCTCTAGTACATATACTTATCGATAATGTGTCGAGTCTCCGGCTGGTCTTAGGCAATTTTGCAAAATCTTCCATCTGGTACTATGGAGTTCTCAAATGGATTTCTATCTCTGTGTGCTCATCCACATGCGCGAGCCGATAAAAAGTATCCTGCACATCACTAGTGTTGCAGAAAAATGCAACCCTAAATTGCAGTGATTTTAAGCCACCTTCTGTTTCGGAGCTGTATACAACCTCGAAAATTCTCGTGACTTCAAACATATCCAAACTGCGGGGTGTGTCGCAGTCTTCGCCTGAGTCGCGCTGGACATTTTTAGTCAATATGCTGAAGGAGTCTTCAAATGCAAGGTCGTCCTGCAATAATAAGTCGTCTAGGACAAGCAGCACCACAAAATCGTGTAGAGAGCCTTGACAAGTCCAATTGAAGTTCCGGTTTAGGCCGGATTTGTTGAAGTTGAATTGTTTGCTGTCTGGTGACGCCATACCGCAGCCCTGCTCCCTCATCTTATTGAAACGGTCCTGGAACAACTTCAGGATTAAATTCTTTACCATGTATTGTCTGCACCACACATCATTCTCCATTGAAACATGTACAAGCAAGGGTTTTTCGGCAATCAATACGAATATTTCGGCGGGGTTAAGCTTTCTGAGCTGTATATCCTCCTTGGACCGCTGGGGTGCAACCACAGAGTTTCGTCTATAATTAGAATCCAAGGGTTGCGGATAGTCAGCCGCTAGGTAGCTTGTATTCAGCCACATGGTGGGACCTGCAACCAAACTAGATGGTCTACTATTATTTTGTTTCTGCTCATACCATTCTGCTCCTCTGTGCGAGTCCATTAGATACACGGGCTCCAACTCAGCCTCTGAAACAGGAAGACTGACTTTTGATTCTTCCACTGCAGGCAGAATTGTCGATAACGACAGGTTGGTTGTTCTACACGTCTTCTTGCCTACCAGTTCAAAGTCCGAATAGATGACTAAATTTGACAAATTCAGGTCAGTCAGGTTCGGGCATAACTTCAGAATATGCATTATATACCCAAGTGGTAGGTCGCGATACTGAGCATACTTGAGCAGAAACTTATTGGCATACGGATGTCCTGTCTTGAACGGCTGTTCCTCTCTGAATTTCACAACTCTGTCTACAGGCGGAGGAAGCTCCTCGTTCTCAAGGATCTGATTCTCCCCATTGGATTGGGATTGATTGACCAATTCCAGCTTTTTCTTCCTTCGTATACGTCTCTGGCCAGACCTTAATTTGATTCTAAACCATTTTGATTCCGAATGATGTTTTTTATCCAAAGATTCTCCAGCGGTGTTAATTTTTGAAGCCTCGCTGGTTGCCGGGCCGCTACTGGAAGTTTGATTTGTGGCAGCTGTACTCAATGTGCTTAGTGACAGATGAGAACTGCTTTGAAATGGAGACATGATACTGTTCGTGAAAGAACTGACCGAACTGTTTGATCTTTGTCTTCTGCTTCCCGTTGCTGACCCTAGATTTGGAGACGATGGTGTAGAAGACGTCATTGAGGTGATAGAAGACGCGCGTGAAGTGACTCTTTTGAGGTTAAAACTGTTCAAAAATGTCCCACTATAGAGAGGGTCATTTCTGTACCTCCAGTCTCTCCAACCTGCTAACGCTATATCATCGTACAATTCCTGATTGGACTCAGTCTCTGTAGGCGTATTCGCCTGTGTTTCTGCCTGATCCGTTTCAACCGGTGGGGTGAGGTCATTGGTAGGAGGAGTTCTGGGAGCATCCGTTGCTATAATCTCATCAATTCCATTTGAAGAGTTGTTACGATTGTCGACCACCACACCAATCTGCCCGTTCTTCAAGTTCGAGAGATCCAATTTCCGCACGTGTAGCCCATTTTGTGGATTCACTCTCAAGGATGTGACAAATTGCCCAACTCTGTAAGTGGAAGTCAGTTTTGGTTCCCTATAAAGCGCGATTTTTGTCGCCTGGTAGAACTTTTTCGACACGTACAAACAGTTTACCGAAGTTTTGTTGTCGTTCGCGAGAAGGATGATATAAGAAAGGATCTCTACCGGCAGATCATTGATATCCGCGAGCTTTTCATAGATGACATTTCTCGTACGGTGAAGGCTAAACTTATCGTTGTACTTGTCGTTATTTTGGGAGTGGTTGGATTTTAGTGAAAATATGCTGAATGTATCACTTGAGCCGTGGTCATAGAACTTGTTCCTCAGCTTCTTCGACGACGAGCTGATCAAACTTTTGAACTTGGTCCTTCTCCTACCTGACACGCTAGCAGATCCGGCGTCATCTGCTGCTAGCACGGACTGAGAGCCGGTGTCCACCTTTATGAGGTCGTTGGAGCGATGATCGTCGTCTACATCGTACGAGGATTGGCGCTGTATGCTTGTCGTGCTTTGGCTAGCATTTATATTCAGGGTGCTTGTGGAGCCATTTTTTTGTTTGGCACCCGAGGCGCTCGCGCCTGGAGTCACGTTACTACTAGATCTACTGGATCTGGAGGTTGTGGCGGCCTGAGAGCCACCTGCTGTATGCCCATTTCCACTAAGCGACTTACTTGGTAGTAATCCATAGTTTGTGTGGTTTCCATCTTGCTGGACAGTCCTATTGTAGAGCTTTTGGTAGATTGACGTACCGTATCTCGCGTAATTGTTGCTCACGATGTTAATGCGCTGTTGTCTGTTAGTTGCACTTGCCATTGCCCTGGTGAATGAGAAGTCTCGTCTCGAGACGTATCTTGCTTATCTTGTGGGCTTGTTTGGTTTCTTGCTCTTATACTTTTCTTCCCTCCCGATCTCTATAGAACCCCACAAGTGGGTGGTTTGTGAATGTGGGGGAGATTAAAATGGAAACAAGTGAGTTGTGTGCCTTTTGCAGTCAGAAAGGTCGAACTCAAATGCTTATCAATTTCAGTGGATATATCACCTACTCTGGGTTCAGAAATATGCCTTCAATATACACTTTGTGTTGTTTCTAGCTACAGTATCCCACACCATTTGCCCTGCTAATTTCTTCTGTGAGGGATAGCACGTATATATAGTGAACCTGCATATTGAAAAATTCACAAGGAGAGGAAAATCAAAAAGCGATAGAAAATTTACATTTTCTGAAAAGAAAACTTTTTGAAGGCAACAAGGCTTGGAGCACCAGGTTTCTTACTTGTTTACGGGTGATGATGTGCTTTTAGCGTACTCCAGGGTTTCCCATATGTCCCACTCCTATCTGGATCGTCACCATTGCTGACATTAAGCCAGGATGGGGCGCGCCATGTCACGATACCGATATCGCGTAATTTGCTCTCTTCGAGGCGAAAAGCGCGGTGTACAAGCGGATTCGCACAGAGCAGCTGTAGTGGAACATTCAGGCTCATTTCGAAACACAGAAGCAGGAAATAACTGCAGCGCCCTGGCGTAGATTGCCGCTAAGGGTGCACAATCGCTTGCGCGATGCCCTGAGGCGGTTCCGCGAAACGGGACTTCCACGGAAGCCGCGTTAAAGAAAAATGTACAAGCTTGGTTGGGCCCATCCTTCATCTCTGCGAGCAAAAAATGAGCAGCAACTGCTATAATTACATATAGAACACATTTACAGACAGGATGGGGTAGGTTTTCGTAAAGCGCATTAGAATCGATGAAGGTGCAAAGCAGCGAGATAACAGCGTCGGGGCGTGCGTTGGAAAAGTCGCAACACTCACTTTTGGCTGTTTTGTCTCTCTCTCTTTTGTTTCTCGTAGAGTTCATCGACCTCTTTCTGCTTCTCCATTTGCAGCTTTAGCTGCTCTTCGGGGGTTGGGATGTTGCCCTCCACGTAGTCCTTCAAAGTGAAGGTCTGCCCCTTCATTTGCTCCTGCTGCAGCTTGATCTTCTCCTTCTCTTCCTCGATCAGCTGCATGAACCGGACGTAGTTCTTCTCTCCCTCTTCTCTGATAAGGTCGAGTGGGAACTTCTGCGACGACGACCCCATGGTGTTGGCGACACCTAGCGCCTTGAGCGCCCAGTTTCCTTGCGACTTTTTCTTCTGGTCCTCGTAGAACTTTTCTTTAAGCTTCTTGACACGCTGTTCGAACTCACCGGAAATCTGATTCTTGTCTGCAAAACTGTTCAGAATCGGCCGAACGTCGTTGACTTGCTGGGTAGCAAGGTATTCGAGGAAGGGGATCAGTGTCAACAGCTTATCGTCGGCCTCACCCTTCCAGGGTTCCATTGGGATGGCGTTCTCCGGTTGCAATTTGTAGCTGTTAGGGTCTGTGTCGATGATGATGACCTTTCCGACGTCCCTGTTCAGCTTGGACAGGTCCTTGATGTGGACGCCGTCCTTGTACACGCAGTGCTCTTTGAACAGATTGTACGAGACGAACGCATGTATTGGATCCAGTTTCTCGGCGATCTTATCAGAGTACATCATGTAGTTGGAAGAAAACAGGACTATTTCGTAGTATTGCGATAGGTAGCCCAAAAAGTAGTCGCAGCCAGGCCTCTTGGCGGTTCTCCATCCGTGCTTCTGGGTCCACTCGGAGTGGATCAGGAAGTCCTCGAGGGTCAGAACAAGAGTCAAGGGCCGCTGGTATGGAGCCGGGGCTGGTGGTGGCAGCAGGTCTGGGAAGGGTGGTTCTTGGAAGTACGTGAACAGCGAGTTGAAACGAGCCTTGAAACGCTGCAGCATCAATGACGGTGTGTACCCGTCTTGGATCTCCTTTCTGACGTCCGTGGGCTCGTCGTCGTCCCAGTTCCGGGCCATGTAGGCGCCGCCGCCAGCCATTGCAGCGAAAGAGAAGATGTAGAACCAGTTGGCGTAACGCTCCCGCTTGATATCTGCAGACGTCTGTCTCTTTCTCTTCTTCTTGGTGGAGCCGTGCTCTGGGCCGTCTGGCCCCTCCTCGCTTGCATGTTCCGAGGCACCCTGCTTCGCAGAAGCTCCGAGATCCACGTCGACGCCGGCCTTGGCGAGCAGGTCATCTGTGAGAATTGACTGCGGCTTCTGGGCACTCTCTTTCTGGCTATCGAGCAGCGGTCTTGTGGCGGTGATCAGCGTCCTGGCCGGCAGAATCGACACTCTGCCAGCCTGTCCCAGGTGGCTGGCCGGTCTGAGAACGCTGGCCCTTGCAACGAGATACCTGCTGGCCCGCAACGAGGCTTGTAGATGTATCATTGGCACTATTCCCTGATTAGAAGCAAGTACAGCGCGTGAACTACTGGCTGGAGTCTTGTCAATTGGGTCTTTGCGCTTGTTGTGGCTGCTTTTGCCCTGTTCACTTGGGCGTGATACTTTAAAATTTTTTAACACTGCGAGAAGCAGAGAGGGCCGCGCGCTATGCAACGGCGGGGCAGGAAACGGCAGAGGCCCGTTAGAACAGCTCTGCAATCAGATTGAAGTCAGAAGAACTCGGGAAACTGAAACTGTACGCTCTAAACCGGTGTGCGTTGTTGATGGGATGCGCTCGGTGGGCAGCTGTAATTGGGGCGCCCGTTACCCAGCCGCTCGGTGGATATTAGGGCGACAAGCGTCACGAGACAGCGTGCGGGACCGATCGTGCGCTAGACCGTGCGACGCTGTACGCGCTGGTTTAGAAACACCGTTGAAACACCAATTAACTACAAAAGACTTGCATAAAGCGTGCGGCTGCCACCGCACTGTTTTGCACCTATCTGTGCCTATATTTTAGCTGTGTAAGCCGCCGTTTTGGCGATCGTTGTGATGGCCGTCTCTGGGTTGGCGTGCTTGAGGATGGAATGCAGCGGGCGTGTGGCCTGCTGGGCCAGGTCTTGCAGGTCGCCGTACGGAGCAGACCAGCACTTGATGCCAGCACCGTGGGACCCTGGCTGTGCTCCAGGGACCGCTTCGACCGTCGTGCAGCCGGCCAAGTAGCTGTGGTGCGACCAGCCGGCGGCGTCTACGCGCTCGGCTGGGTCGTAGGTCAGCATTGGCAGCAGAAACGCCTCGAACTGTTGCGCGGTCGTGGCATCGACGCCGAAGTCCTCCTGCAGAACCGCTCGTATGCTGCGCTGCTTGACGTGCACGAACTCCTTGAGCCAGCAGCGACTTAGCGACGCGAAGTAGCGCTTCGCGGAGCGGCAGCGTCTGAGGAAAACAGCGTCCATCGCACCGAGCACCTCGATAAAGAGCGCGAGATGCGCGGAATTGATACTGTCCGCGGTGGATGACGGCTTGAACAGGTAGTCCGCGGTGACCAGCTCGTAGAACATACAGGCCGCGGACCACATGTCCGTCGAGCAGCCCCAGGTGCAGTGCTGCAGCAGCACCTCCGGCGAGCGGTACTCGCGCGTCTGGATCGCGTACGTTGTGCGGTTGTCGACGCGGCAGGAGTTGCCGAGGTCGACGATCTTGACGCGGATGAGCTCGTGCCAGTGGTCGGCGACGTCGCGGAGCTCAGCGGGCACTGGCAGGTCGTCGAAGTCGCGAAACTGCGTGAACAGCGGCGACGGGATCGGCTTCGACACGTGGACGGGCGAGCCGATCTCGATGGTCGAGCGGATCGAGAAGTCTTCGAGGTCCGGGTCGCGCAGCACCACCTTGAGCACGGTGTCGCCCGCGGTGATGCGCTTCTCGTACGCGCTGAGATAGCGCAGGAACCGCTCGGTGTCCGGGATGTCGAGCATCACGTTCTCGGGCTTGATGTCCGTGTGGATGATCTGGCAGTGGCGGTGCAGGAAGTCCAGGCCGACGAGCACCTGCTTCATGATCTCGCGGGCGAGGTCGAGCGGGAGGCCGCCGAACGCGGCGTCGAAGCGCGCGAGCGAGATCCCGCAGTGCGACATCGCGTTGACCGGGTCGGGCGAGTACAGCCCGGCCTCCGGGTCCACGCCAGGGCCCGCGCCGCTCTTCTGCACGTCGTGGAACTTGCGCAGCAGCGACAGCAGTGTGTCCGAGAGCGGTTCGAGCACGATGCAGGTGTGCGTGCCGTTCGGGCCCGTGTGCGTGAACGAGCCGAGGTAGTCGACGACATGCGCGGCGCCCGGGTGGACGTCCACGGTGCCCCCACTTCCGCTCCCGCTGGTGGCCCGGCGCTGCTGCGCGCGCACATGGCGGTAGAGCCGCACCTCGCTGCGCGCGGCGTGCGCGTACGCCTTGCTGCCGCGGCTGATCTTGAGCGCGACGGAGCGCTGCAGCTTCGTGTCGCGCGCGAGCCACAGCGTGCAGAAGCTGCTCCAGCCGAGCTTGCGCTGCAGCACGTACTGGTGGTCGGGCCCGAGCGTCTCGCCGACGTACGCCGGGTGGTAGCCGCCCGCCCCGTAGTCGTATTCGGGCTCCTCGCGGCGGAACAGCTCACGGGCGATACTCTCGTACTCGCTCCTGCTGAAACGCCGGCGCGCGCGCTGCGCGTTCGGTGGGCTGGCGGCCGGCGACGGCGTCGCCGGCGACCCGCCGTTGCCGTCCTCGCTGTCGGAGGACGCGCTGTTGCTGGGCAGCGCCAGCTCGATCACTTCTGGCCGTTTCTCGTCCATATCAATGTCCATTGTTGCGATGCAGACTTGCACGCTACAGCGCTGGACGCCGGCCCTAACCGGCCTCCGGCGGGGCGGATCGCAGTTGCTTATATACTGTAGGGCGCGCGGCGCGCATTGCCCAGAACCCATGGCCAAGAGCCCATGGCCAAGAGCCCATTGCGCATTGCCCTTAGCCCATGTCCCATATCCGTTGCTGGCTCTGGAACACGCAACTGTGGAACGTGGAGCGCTTTCAGCCCGGAGCCGGGAAGTTTTCCAATGGAGAAGCCTGCAGAACCCAGCATGCAACGCGGGCCCGAGCGCTGGAATGTGCTCGCTCTAGGGTAAATCGCACCCGTGCCGCCACGACTTCCAAGAGAAACGGCCGTGCGAACGCCCTGCGGTGGGAGCCACAGCGCAGGCAACGTGCGCTGCACCGAGAGCAACGGCTATACTTGTCTGGTATTTGTGTGGGGAGCGGGGCGCCACGGCGATACAGGTTGCCCGGACGGAACATACGACCGTAAGCGTCGGGATGCGCGGTGCACGGCAGTAGGGGTACGCCTGTCAGCGCAGTGTGGCGAGATCCAAAAACCGCTCCCGACGGCCCAGCGCCGCTATGACGTCAAAATGGCGTGCCGAGCGCCGAGCGCCGAGCGTCCGTTGCAAACCCCGCACAGGAAGGCCCTGTCTCAGAGGGGTACGAAGGGACGTTGCCGTTGGCAGAACAGCCGATGGCTGGGATGGGCTGCTGAGGGCCCCCGCAGAGCCCGCGCATTGTTGTGCCAAAACCGGCACGCCACTGTCACTGCCGCCTCCGCCTTTTAACGAGACGTAACTGCGTCGCGCTGCTACGGCGCCGCCGCAAGCGGGCCTGTCCACCGGACAGCTCCTCTGTCCGGCTGCGGGGTCCCGCGGCCTCACCCCAGCAGCGTGTAGAAGCTCTTGTATGCCACGTCCAGGTCGAACAGCAGCTCCTTTACGTCGGTCTCCGACAGGGCGTCGTCGATCTTCATCTTGTTTATGCGCACTATCCAGGCCACCAGCTTGCTCCGCTGGTCGAAGTCGACGCTGGTCACGCGGTTCACGCTCAGCAGCAGCTCCGCCAGCAGCGGGTGCAGCTGGTCCTTTGAGCGGTAGCCGAGCTTCAGCGCGTCCATAACGGTGATGAAGTTGCCTGTTGCCTCGGCGATGTTCTTGCCGCCGGCGCCGGCACCCGCGGCGCCGGCCACGCCGCCGCTGCCGCTGGCCGCGGTCTCGCTCAGTGAGTGCTCCACGGTGACCGGGATGCCCCGCTCGAGCCTGGTGACCCCGTTCGACGCAATGATGTTGTACGCGCTCTTGAACGCGTACAGGTCGCCAAACTTGGCCTGGAAGTCGGCATTGCTCTCATTGTTGGTCAGGTAGGTGCGGTACTGCGCCAGCAGCTTGTTCACCGCGTTCGTGTACTCGTCGTGCTTGATCACGTCCTTCAGGTACGCCTTCTCGACCTGGTCGAGCACAACCACGATCGAGTACAGCTCGGAGAGTGTGTCGGCGGTCTCGCGCTCCTGCGCGGACGTCGTGCTGTCGAAAAGCTCTGTCATGGTGCTGTGGTGTTGTAAAAGCGGCGGCGGCGGTGCTTGGGATCGCGCACGCAGCGCTTATATATATCGATTGGCGCGCAGAAGCCGCAGCGGTGCAAGATGGTGTAGTCACGTGCCATTGGTGAGGTGTACGGGTGTAATGATTTTTGGGCCGCTGTAGTTGCTACGTGCTGGACAGCGCGGGGGTGCTGCCGGGTCCCGCGTATGTGGCAACGGCAAATGTGGGAGCCCTTGGGTGTGTTGAAGTATTCCCTGTGGGGAGTATGTTGCAGGGTGTGTACAGTTTGAGACAGACTCAGTCCCGAGTTTAGACCGTTCAAAATGATATACATGAACTACCGCCCAGGAAAATGAACTGGAGGGATTGGAAGCTTCTGTAGAAGACGGCTGGTTCGGTCTTACCGTTCTACGTGAATCGGCACCTTTGTTTCTATATCTGGGTTATCATTTAAAGACTATATACAATAAACAACGCCCGCGTTGGCCGTGCTTTCACGCGAGCGCCTCGTAGGAGACAGACCGACACAAAGGCCGCGGCGCAGACGCTGTTCCCAGAATCATCTGCGCTTCTATCTCACTTGCCTGAAACAGCGCGACTGGAGTTCGCTCTCCTGCCTTTGTCACAATTATCTATCCTTTAGTGGGGCATCCTCCAGATAGCCTCGCCTGGTGTCTATAACGCCGCACTCGTGCTGAGCCGCAAGACAAACTGCTACTCCCGTGTTAATTACCATTTCGGCTGTCGCATCCAAAACCTAAAACCAGCAGAACTTTGTGTTGTTCTCCCAAAGCAGGTCCTCCGCGCGGAGATGGCTGGGCGGCCTGGCCGCGCTCACAGAGCCGTTCTCGGCATAGATCTTCGACTCGTGCTCCAGGTCGGTCAGCGTCTGGTACAGATGTGGGAATTCCTTGATTGGGATTTCCTCGTCCCAAAACTCGATTCTCGCCAGCGAACGTTCCTTGGCCTCCTGCACGACGTGTCCAAAGAGGTACCGCAGCACGTCCTCGTGGGATTCGTCCCTTGCAGAGTCGGAGACGAACAGCTTGAGAATGATCAGCGACTGTTCCGCCCAGTTGTGGTGCCATATGACGTGGCTGTTGTCGGCGAGAATGTAGCCGTAGTTCTTCGAGAGCGTGCAGCCCAACGCTTTGCCGACGAAGGTGTCACGAGTTTCAAACCACTCAAAAATCTCCACGATGGGCTTGACTGTGAATACAAACTTGTCCTGGTTCTCCTCAAATGTTTTCACCATTTCTTTCTGAACGCGCAGGTCCTGCTCGTTCACGGCAACTTCATACTCCTGCGACCCGATGAACTTCCCCTCGTATTCTGTTTTGCTGTTGCAGAATCTCGCGGAAAATTCGTCAAACTGCGTCACTTTGTGCAGGGGAACGTGCATCGATTTGTAACCAGACCTGGAGTAGTAGTCACCAACCTCGCTATACAGCGTTATGATCAAGTTCTCGATCATGCGGTTTCCTGGCGCAGATTTGCTGATCTTGTCGTAGTGCTCGTTCAAGGCGTCGATCATTGCCTTGGCATAACCCTTGCCGCGGTGTTCGGGAAGCGTGTAGACACCTCCAATACACACAATTAGCACAGGTTCGATTTTCCCGTTTGACTTCGCATTGACAGCATAGCCGACTCTGTTCAGGGTTTCGCACGATGACACAATCTGGCTGGTCTTTCCTGTGTCATCGAGGCTTTGGTCCTTCAAAACAAAGTACTTGATTCCAAAAAGTTCGTGAGTGTTGGGAAATTGTTTGGCCAATGCCTTGTTATGGTTGAGTTGACCAATCTTCGAACAACCAGTAGCCTTTTCTCTTTCAGCATAGGCCTCAATACTCAAGGGTCCCTTCCAATTGTCACCATTTTTTAAGTGGGTGAAGTGGATAATTTCACTGTCATCTATCTGCTCAAATTTTAAAGAAGCTGTCATTGTATGTTGCCTTCTGTATTAATTGTGGTGTGATATGATGGAGGTGGTTTGCGTAAATTACATATCCGCCAGCTTAATCCCTCTGGTTAATTGTCCTTTTCCTTATATATGTCACTTCGCATTCTTTTGCTTTTCTTCTTTGAAAAATTATGAACGCTAACACCCTTTGACAGCGATGCGCTTTCCACTAACATAAGGTAGAGGCGATATCGTGCAATTGCTAGAAGATATCAGCTGCAATCGAAAAATGACCAAAAAATTACTCAATTGTGTTATATTCATGACCGGACTTTCGAAGATAGGCTGTAGCCACCACGTGTTTATAAATTTACTGAATGGTGCTATATATAGCCAATGTCGATCATCCCACACTAAAGCAAGTTGTATCTATAATGATTGACGCTTGAAATCTCACGAAGAGGAACAGCTGATTTGAATTTGTGCTCCTGAGATGGGCTTGCTTGGCTTGCTTGGCTTGCTTGGCTTGCTTTGTGCGTTGACACTGAGTGAAAGACTTGTTTTAACATCAAATTGCAAAGCTTGAGCGCTTCTCGTTTAGCTCCAAAATGCTTCAGAAGCTTATAAGCCAAGGCGTTCGGCTTACCACTAGACTCCTGCATTAAAGTTTTGAGCTTTTCTCGTTCGATTGTGAGACCGTTCATTTTGAAAAATGATTCTAATTGCACTAGTAAATGTAAATTTGCGATTCCTTCTTGAGACATAGGACTGTCCACCATTACAGAGAATTTGCTTCTCGCTGTAGCCATGGGAGAAATCTTGGTCTCATAAAATTGAAGAAAATCTTTGAAGGACAGTTCTCGGAGGTATCTAGTTAATAATTCTCTCACGTCACAGTTTGGTAAAAATCCATATCGCTGTTCCACTATTTCTCGAAAAATATTCTTGTGGAGTTTCATGGCGCTGCAATTAAGAGAATCTGAGCCTCCCATACAGATACCAGTACTAATCTCATTCAAAATATCGGCTTCCCTAGGAACGCCAAAGTTGTCTCTATCTGTTTCCTCGTGTATATGTATAAATTTCTGTAGATACGTCTCCCTAAACGTTTCTTCGGTGAGCTGCTTTAAGTCATTGCCAAATTTTATCAAATACTCGTCTATCTTGGATTCTAGAAAAAGAGATTGAAAAGAAGATATGATTGTTATGTGGATGCCAAATGTTCCTGTCAGTATTCTTAGTCCACTAAAAACTGCATAGGCAATTTGCATTTGATTTCGTAGAGTCGGTACGGCTGTCAACGATAGACAATACGCTAAAAATTTCGTAAAGGCCAAACTTCTGATATCGTTCTTACATCCAGTTTGTAAAAAATAGACGGTACAGTTATTGGGATCCCCTTCGTTGCCTTGATGTCTGACAAATTGATTGGTCCCCGTCTCCAATATCTTGGTTCTTGAGATATCCATAAATGGAATATTCTTTAAAGGTAACTGCTTTTTAGAAAACGACAGCGCAAACGATATCAGCTTATCGGCAAATTCAACACTTCCGTGAACTAAAATTTTCCAATACATCCTCGAATTGACGAATAGCTCACAGAAGTTCTGGAAAGAGTATCTATCATTTTCTTCTAGTGCGTTTAATCTGTCCTCTAAAGGCCATATATATTCCTCTAAAACGACTAGCATGCCAATACTGGCTTTTTTAGCGCAATGTTCTGTCTGGGTCTTGACATATTTGGATCTTACTGCTACCCTTGCTTTTCGTAACAATTTCTCTGGAGGAAATGATGGATCCTCTACAACTCTTCGAATTGTCGTTAAAAGCAGTTTTAATATCAACAGCAGCTTTTCTTGATATCCGCTTATTGTAAAAGTGATTCTTGGATCACCTCTGACTGAAGGTGATATCTCGTATGTATATCCTAGTTCGATTGCAGGGTAGAGATATGGAGAGAGGTAGTCGGATAATATTTGTGATAGTATTTCCAAATGTATAGTATTTTCAGGAGATGGCTCGATAGATGGAGTTCTCAAATCTGTTGATAGCAATGACATACGGTCCTTGTCTGATGCGGTTATCAACCATACTTCGGTAAATTCATCTTTAAAATGTAATTGGGCATTCACATCTTGGTTCTCTGGGATTATTGGCAATAGTTTCAATTGTGACTGAGCTGAATCAGGAGACAAACATTCATTCAAAAATTTGGGATTCTTCGCAAAACTGGGCAAATATAAGTTAGGTTCGGGGAAACCGAATGTATAATTCAGATCGCTCTTTTTAATGAATCGGTAGTATCTAGTACTATCAATGTTCAACAACAGATATTCATATTTATAAAAAATATCAGTCAGGCATTCTTTTTTTGAAGTCTCAAACAAACTTAGGCTACCGCCCATAGGTCCATAAAGCAGTACTCGCATGTTTTGGGGTAAAATATATGATCGAATGAAATTTTGAAACTTCATGGCAAGAGTGTGCATGTATTTAAGTTCCTTTTTTGGATCATAACCAAGGTCGGTTTTAAAACTAGTATTATAATCCAAGAAATTAGAGCCTTTTAATAATAAAGGTAGTTCTTGGAGTCCCATATCCTCCATTAAAAATTCACTTATCAAGGAACATTCCTCCATTGGTGCAGCAGTATTTGTGGCTTTGTTTTTATATTGCATTAGTTCCACTAAATTCAATTCCATCAAGTATTCTGAAAGCTTTTCAATCTCGTATTGTGCCAATTGAGGGAGATATTGGCAAAAAAGGCATTCCAAGATTCCATCGAGGTTGGTGAATCCTGTTGGAGTTAGATTTAATTCCATGGTAAGTCCTAAATTTCCTACTGCAAACTTGGAAAGAAAGCATGAACATGTTGTAATCCATCCTTCTTCCTTAAGATAAAAACAAAAAGATTCATGTGCTTCATGTCCAAATACGCTACACCAAATGGTAGTGAAAAGCATCACATCTTCCTCACTAAAAATGCAATTCGGAGTATAAATAGGAAATATTATTCTCGCAATCCTTTCACTTTTCGATCCAATCCATATAGTGTTTTTTGCCGTTGTGGGCGTAAAACAAGGTTGGTTCTTGTATTTTGGAAGCCAAGCATCTTTCAATATTCGCGATAATTTCAAAGAAGTGGGAACTTGATAGCCTTCATCCAATATTTTATCATACTTGAGTCTTTCATTTTCTGTGCAAATTGGCCCTTTTGCTTGTTTTGTCCTTGTTATTTCACCAAAATAGCAAAGAATCAATTTCTTCAGCTGTGTTATTGATTGAGGGCTCGTTATACATAAAGTCATATTTTCAGCCCTGTAATTGGATTCAAAGTAATGCATAATACGCGCTCTAATATTTGAACCTGCAAGTTGCGGAATGGTGCTCAAGGTAGTAATGTTTCCTGTTGAGAATCTCGAAAAAGGATGCTTTTTATTGCTCAGCATTCTTGTTGCGTTATAAAAAATCTTATTGAGAATTGAGGTGTTGTTTTCATGTTCGCTTTGAATTGAATATATTTCTTTTCCTATGATTTTACTGCTAAACAGCGGCTCTCTCAATGAAGAACTGAGCATTGAAAGTGCTGTCTCAAACACTACATCACCAACACCTTTCAAAAAGGGTACTTCAAAGTAGAATGCTGTTTGTTCGCCAGTGGTAAAAGCATTATGATTTCCCTTTTGTTCAGTTATGTAGTCATGGTAAGTTCCTGGTTTTGAGTATTTTTTTGATCCACCAGCCAAGACCATATGCTCGCAGAGATGGGCTAAACCTGGCATTTCGTTTGGGTCATTGTGCGACCCTGAGCAAACTGTAGCACAAAAAGCACCCTTTTGCAAAGCAGGGTCGGAAATTATGGCAAATGTGATCCCATTAGGAAGCCGGCAGAGTTGATGGTTGCGATGTTTGTATGCAGATGGAAGAATAAAGGGAATGTCATAGTTTTCAATGTCGGTTAAAGGCATAGGGGTGGCTTCGAAAGTCAGAAATCTTGTTTACCCACATTTTTTGAAGTGACAGAGCAAAAGCATCTGGGATGGTGGCTCTGTCATTTATATAGTATATCAAATGTTTTAGTTGGCCTTTGTTTAATTCATCTGTTAATACAAAGTAGTATTATATTGTCCAATAAAGGAAAACATATGATACATGAAAATAGATTATAGATGAGGAAGATGAGGAATGACAAAGTGAATGGCAAACGAAAAGAGCTGGAATTGTATCGTTAAGAAGAGTTTGGACATTTTGACAATCAAACTACACTTCAAAAAAGTATTGTCAAAAAGAAAGTCTCCCGGGGGCGATTCGAACGCCCGATATCAAGATTACTTTGTTTAACACATTACAGTCTTGCGCCTTAAACCAACTTGGCCACCGAGAGTACCTATTCTTGTTGAATGTTGTGGTCTGATCTCGTCTAATAGTTGTGCTTCTATGGTTAGCTTTATTAAACTAACTAGTGAGAGTTATGG
>JANIWU010000101.1:0-38901 GCA_030705145.1 Hagleromyces aurorensis | reverse complement strand
GGCCGCGCTGTAGCGCCTCTGGCGCACACTCCCGCGCCGCGGCGCGCCAGGCACAATAACTGCCGCCCCCGGACCCGCGTACCCCGCACGCCGCCGTCGCGCCAGGCACGGACGGCACGCTACTCGTCTATGGTTACATATTAACGTCTCTGGGAGGCCCAGCTATATAGAGTGCATATCTAACGGAGTGCGGGGCGGCCCCCTGCGGCGCTGACTTGGCAGGAAAGCGGAACGGCGCGCGGAAGCGCGGCCCGCTTCCGTGTCGCTGCGCGGCGCTGCGGGCGCATTCTCTCCTTTTTCCTGTGCGTAACTCCGGCCGGAGATAGGCAACCGGAGTTACACGCGCCTCCGGGCCCTCAATCCCCCTGCGCCGCTGAACGCGGCGCAGGCCAGGGCCCGGCGGCGCCGTCGGCAGCCGGACCCCCCGCGCCCTCGCCGGCCCGCAGAATGCCGTGGATCGCCAGCAGCACCTGCTCCAGGTCGCACGCGTCGCACGAGATGCCGTCGATCAGGCGCACCGCGTTGCCGTACCGCGCCCTGTTGCCCGATGCTACCGCCTCCTTCGTGTCGATCATGAATATCTGGTTCCGCACCTGGTGCACAAGCGGGTACGCAGGCGACTTCGCAGGCACATGCTCGTCCTCGGAGAAGTGGATGTAGAACTGCGTCCGTCTGCGGCCGTTGTGCGACACGCTCTTCAGCTCGATGATCAGCGCAATCTTGGCGCCTGAGGCCGGGTGATAGTACAGCAGCTGGTACTCGTTCAGGTTGTGAATGCCCATGTACACGGCGGTATCGGACGCGCGGCCCGCGGGCCCGTTCCCGGCTAGAATCTGCCGCAGCGTCGAAAACAGCGTTGACGTGAACTGCAGGTAGTTGAAGATGAAGTGGTAGTCCAGCCCCCCACGCTCGATAAACGGCTGGATGACGTTCTGCGGGTTCTGCGCAGACAGCTTCACCGTCAGGTTCTCCACCATCTGCTCGTTCGTGATGATGCTGATCGTGCAGTCCTGCGTATCGCTGCTGTTCTTCAGGTACTTGAACGCTATCTCGTTTGGCTTCAGCGAAACTATGCTGAAGTGCTCGGACGCAAAGTTCTTGTGCAGCCGCTCCACCACGTCCGTCAGCACCACCAGCTGCATCAGCTTCTGGCGGAACCGCGACAGGTACTGCACGATGATGTTCAGGTTGCTGAAGTTCTCGGTCACGTAGAACGACAGAGAGTCATCCGGCGTGAAGTGGATCAGCAGGTCGTCGCAGCGGCACTTGATGACCATCGTGTCGCGCTTGAACTTGCCGTAGAGCCGGATCACGGAGTTCGCGTAGTCGATCCGCAGGAACATCGAGCTCTCTAGGATACTGTTCAGCGCCTTCGAGCCCTCCAGGAACGACTCCAGCTCCAGTGTGATGATCGAGGTGTAGTCCGCGGCGTCCGCGGGCCCGGCGGGGCCCGCGCCGCCGGAGCACGCGTCTCCCGCGGTGATAAAGTGCGGCACGCCCGTCGCCATGACCTCCGCCGAGCACACGCGGTTGCGCACCTGCAGCTGGTTCAGCGAGTCGATGATCATGTGGTTCACAATCTTGTGCAGGATCGTCTTCTGCAGGAACATGATCTGCTGGTACGTCATCGCCTCCAGCTTCGCCGTCGTGACGTTCACCTTGTCCAGGTACCCCAGCTCCCACCGGCCCTTGACCGAGACGACCTTGCCGATGCGCTTCTCCACAATACAAGACGAGTGCGACGAGATGACGCTGAGAATCAGGTACCAGTTGGCCGGCCAGTTGGACAGCCGCACGAAAATGTCGTCCTGCAGCAGCTCCGCACTGCTGGCACCGGCCGCGTCCTCCTGCGCCGCCGCCCGGGCGCCGGCGCTCTTGCTGCGGCCGCCCTCGATCTTGCCCGCGTCGCCCCCGGCACTCTGGCCTGTCTCCGCCCGGATCTGCGACTCTATCGCGCCGTTTAGCTTGATCACCTTGCTGCACATCCAGCCCGTCTTCTCGAACATGTTGCGCAGAACGTGCGTGATTTTCTCCAGCTTCAGCCGCTGCAGAACGGCGGTCAGCTGTTCAGTGCTCTCTGCCCGGTTTATCTTCTGGATGTACTTGAGCAGGAGCGGCGACGGATTTTTGAAATAGAACACCCCGCTCATCAGGTCGATCTTCAGCTGCACGGGAGCCGTCGAAACACAGGTGGTCGGTATTTGAAATAATAGCACATCGTTGTTCTCTTCGTCTTCGAGGAAAACCCCCTTCGACAGCAGCTCTGCTCTTATTATATGCGAGTGGTTGAACATGATCTCGTCCAATATCGATTCCAAGTTCTTCAAAATCTTTGTGTAGAGCACAGGCATTCTTTTGGAATGGATCGCTGTCTCGTTTTCCCATTTTAGCACCAACGCCTCGGTCTTTTTGTCTACGCCAATGACGATTTTCGCCTTTTTACCCATTTTGCCGTGTAGCCAGTACCGCACCGAGATAATGCTCCGCTTGGAATCGTAGCGATGGACCAAATTACCGCCAGAAAACTTCCCACTGTTCTCCAAGTCCAGGAGCTCGGTGTGGATCATATGAAGTTGCAACGTCAGAATGTATTTGTGAAGGAATTTATGCAGAGAAAACAACGGCTTAGACGACTTGTAGAGAATTTCATTGATTACTTTTTCCAAACGATCTTTGTTCAGCGGTAGCTCCTGGTTGCAGAAGTGAAATTTTAAATCAACGAAGAATAACGGAGAATGCTGGTCTATAGTGGATAGTTGGATTTCAAACTCATCTTGCGAAATAAACGTAATTTTTCCATCCTTAATGTGATAATTATTAAACTGTTCGGGAATTTCCATCAACGCGATTTTTATTGACACATTTAGATTTAAATCTCGCAACCTTTGTAATATTAGTTTTGGAGGTATCTTGTAAGTACCAGTGGTAGATAGTTGTGACTTATCTTCGCCACTGAATTTGAGGTTATGCGTGGGCAAATTCGGCCTACCCAAGCTTAGAACTTCCAGAGCGGTAACTAAATCCACGTTGGGTAATTTCGCGTTGGCCATAGCCGTTAGGTTGTTCTTTAAGGCCCATATACAATTATTGACATGCATATTGGTGGTTCTGAACCAGTTCAGAAGATCTATTAGGGTATGGAAGTTGTTGTTCTTTATCGTTCTGCACCATTTAATCAGAACGTATAGTTTCAAAAATTGGTTTCTTAAATATATTATAAGCTGTAGGAATTTCAGTTTCTTTAAGTACGGAGGTTCGGATTGGCTTACGTGTAAATTGGTTTTCATGTACTGCGAAACTTCTTTGATAGTGTAGACGGTCAGGTTCCTCATTAAGAATGAGAGAGAAACCTGGTTAATTTCAACATGAGGAATTTCAGGTGGTTCTGTTTTTTCTTCGCTTTTTACCACATTTACTACTTTCGTTGTTGGCATGTCCTCACTTGTGTGATCGTGTGCAAGTTTCCCCATAACACCATTACCATTTAATAATGTCTTCGACTCTACGTCTGTCGACATCTTGATATACCCAATAATTTTCAAAACAAAAGCTTTATTGACAAAAAATGCTTTACTAACTGACAGGGAAACCGGAAGTAAGGTATCAAAATGAAATGAAATGTACTTACAGCTGTTTTTTTCAGATGGGCCCTTCCAACGTTGTTCCTGCTGAATTTTGGACCTTCCCAGTTTGATACACTATTAAAACAACTCACTTGGCAATTGATAAAAAAACTCTTATGCCGTTCCTAATAAAGGTGATCTTCAACACAATCTTGCTTAATGGCAGGAACAAAAGCTTGATTGGCTTTCGAAAAATTGGCGTTGTCGTTTAAAGTAGTTATACCAGACGCTTGATTTATAGTTAAACGCTTATTCTGGTAGACGAAAGTTCGACTTAAATTAATAAAGGTTCATATTTCTTGCATACATATTCGGGTAACGAAAACAGAATGTACAGACCCTATATTGGTATAGCTGGAGTATAATCAATATATTTACGAGGCTACTTAAAAAAATAAATTGGTAAAGAGGATAGGTATTTATCTAGCTTCTTCTAGTTCCAAAAGGGTTATATAAGTATTAGAACTTCTAAAACTTTTGAGCTGTTTGGATTACGTATTAATTTGCCCTATCGCGGAGGATTTCCAGAACTTGAAACCATTGAATGAATTGAAAGACAATTACAGCTCAGGGTAAGATAAAATATTCAGAAAGATACAAAACAATCTCAGCGTGTAAATCAAAGTTAAATCCGTGAATTATCACTGAAAGCTATAAGCATTTTTTTGTACTAGATCGAAAATCGTATAGAAGCAACCAAATATTTGCCGATCTAAAAAGTAGTATCTAATACCTCAGCAATCACAGTGAGCAACAACAGATTTAGATCCACAATTACAAGAACAGTTAGAAATTTGTTGTTATTTTAGGGTTGTTCATTTACCACACTATATTCAAATCTATCGAAACAATGGATGACAACATAGATTCATGGGAACCTGTAGATGAGGATCAGACTGAGGACAGCACTACAACCTTAACGCACAAAAAGGTAACTTCGGAAGTAAATTCCGTTAATGAACAAGATCAGACAGAAAATTCAACTGGAATGGGAAACCAACAAGAGAGCGTTTTGGAGAACAGAAAATCCAAAGGCAAATTAAGAGAGAGTAAGAAGCTTACCTCAAGTGCTGCTATTCCAATACCTATGCAACAGGGACCCCGTAAATCTGACTCCTCCTTAGATATTCCCGTCAGTTTGAAATCGAGTCCTGCAAACCCACATTTCTCAGATGTTAATTCAGTTTCCAGTACAACAAGTGCAGGCGGTACAACAACTGAAAGTGCTCTCAGTTCTGTAAATGAAATTCTGGTAACTGAAGAAAATCTAGGAGAGACAGCTATTAAGCCAAGACAAGGTTCGGGCAGTAGCCAAAATATAGCATCTCAAGGTTCTTTCATTGACAATGTTTTGACTTCACTCTCTCTAAAACAATCTTCGGAGGTCCCACCATCCACAGCTACTACGGTAACACATACACCTGATATAATATCGCATCGCAGGCAACCATCCACTAGTGCCAAAAAGGGCCAGAAAAAAGATATAAGTTCCATCCCTGAAAATCCATTAGTTGAGGATGAAAAAGTTCGTGAAGTTTTGCCACTACAGCAAAATGGTGACGATTTTGATAAAAAAAGATTTGTCGACGAAAAATACCTCGATACTGAATACCGTTATGCTACAGATTCAAGAAATATTGAGTTCCATAAAATATTCAAAGATATACCAACAGAAGAGAAACTATTAGATGATTTTAGTTGTTCGTTGAGTAGAGAATTCCTTTATCAAGGTAGAATATACATTTCTGAAAATAGTATTGGCTTCAACTCTAATCTACTAGGTTGGGTTGCCAAAATCATAATTCCTTTCAAGGATATTACGTTTATGGACAAAACTTCCACTGCTGGTTTATTCCCAAATGCGATATCGATTGAAACAGAAACGGGCAAAACACAATTCAATGGTTTCATATCTCGGGACAATGCTTTTTCTTTGATTAAAGAAGTTTGGTCAAGAAACTTGTTAGCCAAGGGTGACAAAGATTCGCCATATGTTCTAAGACGCTCGATGTCATCTCACCGCAGCGAACACAGTATAGATCCTGGCTTCAATAGTAGGTCATATACTGACTTACTGAGACCTAGTGAACCACCCAGTAGAACATCTTATGTGAGTGAAAACGACTCTATAATTGAGGATGCCATAAGATCTGTCGACGATTATATGCCTAATAGCTCTGGGTCGGCAACTGGACCGACCTCGGAGGACGAAAATGGTGATGACGACGATTCTTTGAATAATGGCGAAAAGTCCAAAGATGGAGATATAAAGGACGTCTTCAAACTTCAAAAAGACTGCGGATATGACTATGATGGACCACTTTACGCTCAAGAAACGCAATTCAAGTATGATCCTGCAGCAAATAACGAACATGTGCTCGCAGAAATGTATTTGAATGCACCACCTGGTGTGGTTTTCCAGTTGATTTTCAGTGATGATAACCCGACTTTTTGGCATGAATTCTTCAAGGGCCAAGACTCTTCGAGGTTCACAACGATTGGTGCATTTGATAAAGTGAATCCCGAAGGCCAGCACTACCGAGATTTCCAATACGCAAAAGGATTACATTTCCCTATTGGCCCCAAATCGACGAAATGTGTTGTTACAGAAACAATATTACATTTGGACTATAATGACTACATCAATGTGGTCAACACCACCAGAACTCCAGATGTTCCAAGTGGTGGTAGCTTTTCTGTCAAAACTAGATATTTGTTTCGGTGGGCTTCCCCAACTACATCTGAAGTAAAAGTCTCTTATTGGATTGACTGGACGGCTAGCAGCTGGATAAAAGGTATGGTGGAGTCGAGCTGCAAAAGTGGGCAGGTAGCAGCAACAAAAGATCTAGTTCGGCAAATAAAAGAGTACGTCACGAAATACACAACCGAAGGAACATTAACCATATCTACTAAGAAGAAAGCGGAAACGAAAAAGCCAGAGAAAGTTGCAAAAGTCAAGCAAACTAAGATTGTGGAACAAATTGCAATAAACAATCCGCCAGAGTCTTTGAGAACAGAGAGTAATAAGCAGGACACCTTGACTGGTACCGAGTCTGTCATCGTGCCGCTTTTGTGGGTTGTTATTGTCATGCTTATTGTCAACTTGTACTACCAGTATACGGTATCGCAAGCGGTCAAGAAAATACAGGATTCCTTGTTTATAAAAATGAACACTGTCGAAGCCAAGGACTTCTTCAGAACAGCACAACCGTTCATGGACATTTTGGCCAAGTCGGGACCATTAGCGGGAGACGGTGCTTAGTTCAAACGGAAGGAATTAACTACTATTTAGTTCTATTAAAATTATATGGAATGAAACTCTGCCAGAATAAGAGTGCACCAACATTGATGTGTTTTCTCATTTCTCATGAGATTTTCATTAGGTATTAAATGCTTTTTTTTATGGGAGGTCTTTCGGCTCAATAGCTCGGCGTACTCAGTTGTGGTAGTTCTGGATAAACTAATGCATTACGCTCTTTCTCGTTCACCCTGCCTTTAGAGTGTTGCGAATTATAACACGAGGCCTCGTGAATGAACGCCAGGGATCCGTTGAAACTTGTTTCGTTGAAGTTGGACGGTAGCTGCAGGGCCTCGGCTCTTTCGTCTGTCTGGTTTGTTTTAACTTTTGCGATATTTTTAGCCAGTGATTGTTGGTTTTTAGCATATTCTATATCGATCTTTGCTCTGAGCTCCTCGATTATCTTCATCACGGCAGGGACCTCGAGTTTGACCAGCTGCAGATATTCTTGTCGGTACAGCAGCGTCTCCGGCGTCTGCTTGCCCTGCTGGAGGTATTCCGGGTGCTGTGAGAGCTTGTTTGTGCAGAGATCCACGTAGCGTAGGTAGAAGATGTACGCCAATTGCAAGTTCTGCTGCAACGTCGCGTCCTGTGCCTTTTCCAGGATTCCCACGCACACTTTGAGATATATTTTCAAGGCCAGGTTTGGGTTGAAGACATATTCCAATGCCTCCTTGGTCAGTTGGCTGCTCGACCTCATTGATATGTGGACGCTTGTTTTAGTTTTTGAGTGCGAGGTTGGCCGATGCCGTGCAAATCGCGTTCTGCTTCAGAGCGTCTTAAGCTTGCCGACGACGTCGTTCCGCCAGCCGAGTCGCTGAGTGCCGCGCGCATGCATACAGAAGCTCATCGCCTCTTGAAAAATTTTTGGTGAATCGACATCGACAAACTGTATGAACAAGCCAAACGCGGACAGGTCTTCAAGCCGTCGATCCAGTTTTTGGTTTAGACACTATGGAATCGTCAGATATCGTTAGCTTGATATCACAGCCGTGATTTTGCTTGCGGCAACTGCAATCTCCGTGTTTTCGGGCCCCGAGCAGTACTCCGAGGTCTTCCAGTGGAGTCTTCCGGTGGAGTCTTCCGACGGAGCCTTAAAACAGTTCCACTTCACCATCGAAAGCAAGCCGCTACTGGTGGGGGAGAATCCTTGAGCCTCTTGGCTGGCGCTATAGCCGTGATTTTTCCGTCTTGACGTTCCTCTGTTCTGTGCATCGTAATAAGCCACTTTCTGACAAATACCGGATGACGGCACAGAATGTTGGTGGAAAAGGAGAAATGATCACTGCAAGGAGCCTGCGAGAAGCTATGTATCGGAAGGAACAGCTCAGCACACCATCTATCGAGACTTGGTGGTGCCTTTTCTCCCGGCGCTCGGCGCTTTACACATGTGCGCCTCCCTATGTCTTCTTAGCCGCATTATTTTCTTGGAAGCCTCTGCGATAACTTTCCGGAGAAGCCTCCCAGTTATTGTATATATAAGAAAGGGCGCCCAGGCTCCATAGCAGCTAGCGCCGCCGCAAGCAACCACAACACAACAAAAAGAACATGAAGCTGCGTGTGAGTGGCTTGAATGGCTTGAATAAGGTGGTAACGCTGGCTGGGGACGCCACGGTGCACACCCTGGTAGATGCAGTGCAGACAACAGTCCCTATCAAGAGTTTGAGGTTTGGATATCCCCCAGCGAAAGTGGATGTCAGTGACGAGACGCTTCCTAACAAACTGGACGATCTGGGGATCAGCTCCGGCGAGAAAGTGACGCTTGTTGCCCAAGATGGAACCTCGAGCAACGAAAGTCGCGGAAAGAGTCCTCCGATCCCTAAGAGACCTGCCGCGCCGGAGATGGAGAAGACGTCCTCCAAAGAGGTTCCACTGGAGTTCCAAATAGAGCTCCAATTACCCGATGGCAAAAAAACTTTAAAGATACACAAGGTCCCCAACGATAACTCGTGCCTGTTTCACTCGATAAACTACACGATCTATCAGGACATCGAGAATTCCCAGGATTTAAGAGGACTCGTCGCACAAGAGGTTCTGACGAACAGAGAGAGGTACTGCGAGGCAATCCTCGACAAGTCGAACGAGGACTATGCAAAGTGGATCTTAAAGAAGGACTCTTGGGGCGGCGGCATCGAGATCGCAATTCTCTCTGAAAAGCTGGAGGTCGCGGTTTACGTGCTGGACCTGGACGCAGAGCAGTTCGAGAGGTTCAACGAGGACAAGTACGACAACTTCATCATCATCGCGTTCACGGGCGTACACTACGACGCTCTGGAGATGAGCGACGGCAGAACAGTTTTCAGCAAGAGGGACGAGTACCTGAGCTCGTCGATCTTGATGGGCGCGCTCGAGTTGGCGCGCCAACTCAAGGCCAACGGTTACACGTTCAACACAAAACGCGATAAAATCGTATGCAACTCATGCGACGAAGTGCTTGTAGGGGAAAAGCAGGTTGCGAAGCACGCCGAGAAGACAGGACACGTAGACTTTGGACAGACGAAGGGAAATTAGTCCAGCACGAACTTTAAGAAACCTAATGTAGTAATCTTGATAATACCCAACATATTTGCTATTTAAATATCTGTAAAATACAAAAGCAGTTACGACTGATGTGTGGTCGGTTCTACGCCAGCTCCGTAGTGTCGTCATCCAAAATGTTCCATTTCCGGGCAACCGCAAACGCTGCAGCTGCCTCAATTGTACCCGTAGCGCCTAATGCAGCCCCGATGTAGTGCACGTTCCTGGTTTGTGTGCACTGCCTCTGAAGGCGGTATTTTAGGCCATGACAACCTCGTCTGCAACGACAGCCTCCTCAACAAAAGGGAGAGTTGGCTCGGTGGTTTTCACATCTTTCAGAGTAGTTTCCAGATGATTGTCCAAGATCGTTTCATTTTCTGTCTTTTCGTGGCTCACCTTGTTATTTATCTCCTCTACCCGTTTCAGGAACTTGTTTAAGTTGTACCCGGCTGCGGCGTCTGCAACCTCCTGTGTGTATGGCACGCCCTTGAGCTCCTTAACCCGTCTTTTGTGGACCTTACCCTTGAGATGTTTCTTTAGCGCTATGGCGGTTTCAAAGTATTTGTCACAGTAGATGCAGTAAAACTGTCCCAACCCAGGCTTCGTCTCATCCAGAGGCTGATTCAACAGCTTCTCGATACTCTCTTTTTTAGAAAGATCGTCGTAGATCAAGTCTAAATCCTTGGTCCGTCTTTTGGTCTTGTAACGTTTCACGGAATATCTACCCATGGTGTGATCTTTGGTCGGTTCAATACTTGACTGGTAAATGCGACTGATGCGATGAGCATTCGGCTTTTCTATACTCATTTACTTTCCATAAATTTTCAATCAAACATAACTCGTATATAGTGATATTCAGAAATCACAAGAAACTACTCAGTTCTCAAGTAGATAAGCGTCAATACCAAACTTTGAGCACAATTTAAGCAGAAGTCGGTAGTTTGGGAACGATAAGATTACAATATTCTGTGGACGTTGGACTGAGTGGCAAGTTGGACAGAAAATGCTCATATAGTTTTGCACGTCCTGAGATACCTAAATTTAGGCGACGTGTGCGATGAGCATTTCAGGGTCTTTCCAGGACGCAACTCTGAAGCTTATTTGTGCATTGTGAACCTGGCCGAGGGTATGCAGCAATCTAAGCATCATTTGCACGTAGATAGTGTCTAGGAATTGGTAGCTAAACCACGTACACCCCTGATGCATATGATTTACACTACTCTCTCAACACTACTTCAAGAATTGCCATCACCTAATGCACATGATTTACACCACTTTCTCACCACTACTTCAAGAAGGGCCATAGGCACATAAATACTCCATCTGACAGCCCCCAGACAAGATTGAAGCTGTACTCATTTTTCACCTTCATCCGCCAGGCGTAACGTACCGAGGGAGGATGCGGTCTGAACTTGTCCTTCTACATGGTGTCTTCTCATCCTCTTATCTTCTGATCTGTTCTACCACGCACCCAACCATCCTCTTTAGTTGTACAGATAGTGGAGAGTGTGGTTGTCGTCAAATATCCCTGCATCTTGAGACGATATTCTTACACACTGTGCTGACGGCCTCTTGTGTTCCAGGCATGGATTCTCATCTCTGCATCTAATACAAGTACTGTTCACCCATACATCTTTCAAATATGCTGCAAATAAATAATTTTGGTGCAGTTTTATCATGTGTAGAATTGCTGATCCTTTTTCCTCGTTATCACATACTACGATACACCCACGCTCACTATCAATCATGTTTTCCCACAGTATCGTCACCCATACACCCAGACGCAAGAAAAGATCCTTCCTCGTTCAGCTGACAACTCAGATGACAAATATTTTCCAGCGCTCTCAGTATATATAGTGAAAGGGCTCTAAGCAGTACGCTCTGGTTCTTGCCGCTCTATCTATTACATTCCCTTTTTGAATAAACCATATCCAAATAACTCATTCAAGATGGCTAGAAGACCAGCTAGATGTTACAGATACCAAAAGAACAAGCCATACCCAAAGTCTAGGTACAACAGAGCTGTCCCAGACTCCAAGATCAGAATCTATGACTTGGGTAAGAAGAAGGCTACTGTCGATGAATTCCCATTGTGTGTCCACTTGGTCTCCAACGAGTTGGAACAGTTGTCCTCCGAAGCTTTGGAAGCTGCCCGTATTTGTGCTAACAAGTACATGACCAAGATCTCCGGTAGAGACTCCTTCCACTTGAGAGTTAGAGTCCACCCATTCCACGTCTTGAGAATCAACAAAATGTTGTCGTGTGCCGGTGCTGATAGATTGCAACAAGGTATGAGAGGTGCTTGGGGTAAGCCTCACGGTTTGGCCGCTCGTGTCGACATTGGTCAAATTATCTTCTCCGTCAGAACCAAGGACAACAACAAGGACGTCGTTGTCGAGGGTTTGAGAAGAGCCAGATACAAGTTCCCAGGTCAACAAAAGATCATCTTGTCCAAGAAGTGGGGTTTCACCAACTTGGACAGAGAGGAGTACGTCAAGAGAAGAGACGCTGGTGAGGTCAAGGACGATGGTGCTTTCGTCAAGTTCCTGTCCAAGAAGGGTTCTCTAGAGAACAACTTCAGAGAGTTCCCAGAATACTTCACTAGCCAAGCTTAAGCTTGTATGTAGTTGACAGATATTTAACGTCTTAAATTATGTATGTGAACTGAAGTTCTAGACTTTCTCAAAACTGGCCGCACCAGAACTGCTGTGGGTGGACCCCAAGTTAGCAGAGATGCCCTGTCGCTGGAGGAACTACCGGAATAGAAGCATCGGCTTGGGCTGCCCCATTTCTGCTTGCCACGCTCATAAAAATTTTCAGTTCGCATCACATCGATCCGTTATGATTTTCCGTAGCTTGGTTCAAACACGTGATCTGTGGGATTTTCCACTTTCGTGTGGCACATTTCTCGTGCACTCATATAAATATGAAAACAACGATGTTTGACGTGTTATGAACGTTCTTCTCTATACAATTCTTAAGGACTGTTTTTTTTTCCTACGTCTCTGACGACAATCGCTCTAAACATCCATCCGAAATCCTAATACAATGCCTGTCCCTGAATTCGCTTACAAGGAAAGCCCAGAAACCTTGGTTCTGTTCGACGTCGACGGTACGTTGACACCAGCTAGATTGACCATCTCTGATGAGGTTAGAGAAACTTTGGTCAAGTTGAGAAAGAAGGTCTGTATTGGTTTCGTTGGTGGCTCTGACTTGAGCAAGCAATTGGAGCAATTGGGCCCAAACGTTTTGAACGAGTTCGACTACGCCTTCTCTGAGAACGGTTTGACCGCTTACAGACTAGGTGAGAAGTTGGCTTCTCAATCGTTCATCAATTGGATTGGTGAAGAGCAATACAACAAGTTGGCCAAGTTCGTTCTAAAGTACTTGTCCGAGATTGACCTGCCAGTCAGAAGAGGTACCTTTTTGGAGTTCAGAAACGGTATGATCAACGTCTCCCCAATCGGCAGAAACGCCTCTACCCAGGAGCGTAACGACTACGAGAAATACGACAAGGAGCACCAGATTAGAGCTAAGATGGTTGAGGCTTTGAAAAAAGAGTTCCCAGACTTGAAACTAACCTACTCGATCGGTGGTCAAATCTCCTTCGACGTTTTCCCAACAGGTTGGGACAAGACATACTGTCTACAACACGTTGAGAAGGACGGATTCAAGGAAATTCACTTTTTCGGTGACAAGACCCAAAAGGGTGGTAACGACTACGAAATTTACGAAGACCCAAGAACCATCGGCCACGCCGTTCAGACTCCTGAAGACACCGTCAGAATCTTGAACGAAATCTTCAAGTTATGAGACTTCTGTTCGGTTTGGGCTCAAGTCTCCTTGTGCTTCGCACGGCTAGTGTTATTGTGATGTTCCTCTCATGGATCGTTTATATATAGATTTTATTATTGGTTCTAATAAATTCATGATTCAAAACAGCTAAAATATCAGTAAGAAGGTAAAAGATGTCTATTTACGGGCCGCTATGATAACAACCTAACATATGCCAGTATCAGTGCAAAGGTACCAGTGCACACGCCGATGAGCCACTGCATCACTTGTGTTTTAACAGCATCGATCTGCATCTTCATGTTAGTGACTTCCTCATCAATCCTGGTATCAATTTCTTTGATCTGCAGATCATGATGGCTGCTTTCCTCTCTTATCCTCCCTTTCTCCAGCGACAAGTCCAGTTTGAAACCAGCATTTGTTTTGGTGATTTCTTCCCGAAGCTTGTTTCTTAGTTTGTCGAGGTCGTTGCGTATTCGTTCATATTCGTTTTGAATGTTGTGAAACTCACTGCGGTCTGCGCTTAATAGTTGGTCCCGTAGCTTTGCAAAGTCAACACGTTGTTGGTAGGTCAGTTTAGTCAATTTCTCTCGCTTTGCTAAATCCTGTGAGACGTGAGTAACTCCGCCCTTCAGTGCATCTGACATCAGTTCTACTATTGCCGTTGCTTGCAAATCATTGAATTTACCCTTTTGTGTCAGCAGTTGTCGATATTTGTTGGTATTACTTATGTGAACTGTTTCAAAGTCTGAAAAGTGTTTTAGAGAAGCGTGGAAGTATCTTTTAAATGGCAGTCCGATGAATCGCATTGTTCTGTCTATCAATGTTCGGATCTTGCCTTAACAAACTTTGAAAGTACTTTAGCAGTGTAAGATAGCAGATATAAAATGTGTATAATGCGGTAATTATTCTTTATCGATACTTGAAAGGTTAACTTTTCCCCGGTATATTTACTATTGCTTAAGTTTGTCTTCTTTAATGCTTTGTATGATGATTATACTATATTAAAGAAATTAAGTTAATATTAAGTGAACGGGTCCCAAGGCATCCTTCCATTCTCTAAATACCCAACAAACTGAAGTGCTGAATATTGCTATTCAGTACTCTCAGATATTATTTATTGCGAATAAAATATAGCGATATGCTTTGTTCCAAGTTCATTTTGAAGAAGAGCTGCAGGGATGTTTGTGCGAATCAGACAACGTTAAGATTGCTAAGCTCGTCACGCTTTCTATTCAAGAACAATGAACCCAAGTATGATGAGGCTGATCTCTTAACTGGAAATTTCAATGAAAAGCCTTACCAGGCCAAAAGAACAGCCATAGACTACCAATGGCCCGAAAAGTCGGAGAAAGAGGTTCAAATAGAAAATGAAAAGAAGGCCGAAAAACTAATGAAATTGACGGCGATACTTCAGGGATTGCTCTTTCTGACAGCAGTGGGTGCCATTGGAACTGCATATTCAAAGTGGCCTCAGATCAAAGGCTGGTGGCTGACAAAGGATATAAGAGTTGATGATAATACTCTCGAGAAACTCATCAAACAGAAAACTAAGAAGTCGCAATCAGCAATTCCCTTCGTAACTGAAGACACGCCAGATTCATCTGAAGTTGGTTTGTACTATTGGGGGGCTAGTGATGTGTCCAAAAATGATAAAAATGGGGGGCTGTTATACCCAACACGAATTAGGGCTTTTGACGGAATGAGTTTAAGAGATGTTTGTTTATTACCAGTTGAAATTGGTGCTCATCTTGCCGTGGACTCACGAGGGAATTTGTTAAGATGGGACTTGGACAGGTTGGAGATAATGTTAGAACACCAGGATTTGGTCAAGGTTAAGTACTCAAACGGATTAGCCTACGGCTTAAACAAACGAGGTCAGCTTCTTATTATTCCAATCGAACCTGAGAAAATTGAAAAGTACAAGATCTGGAAAAGATCTAAAATACTGCCATGGAAGAAATATTATGCGTATGGATGGCATATAGACACCTCTAGTTTGAAATATCCCGGTGAGAATAAAGTTTCCCAGTTTGCGACAGGTAAAGATCATCTTGTTTTCGTTTCAAATGCGGGAAAGGCTTATACGTGTTCTACTGGAGAAAATATTGATGGAAAAACCTCGAAAGGACAGTTTGGCGTGCCTTCATTATCACAATTCGACGAATTCCCAAAACCACACAAGATTTTTGAGATAGAGCTTTTGAATAAATTTTTGGACGGTGACAACAGAGTCCATAATAGGGTTATTGAACAGGTGAGTTGCGGAAACTATCATACACTAGCGTGTGATTCGACTGGCGGTCTTTACGGATTTGGATCTAACGTTTTTGGTCAGCTCGGGCTACCGATAAGTTATGACAGAGAAAAGATACCATTTCCCAAACGAATTAACAGATTTCAACCATATTACACCAGAGATTACCGCGTGAGCTGTGTGGAAATACACTGTTCTGATGATACATCTTACGTTGGAATGCAAGCGCAGCCGCTGGATATGCTAAACACAAATTCGAAGGTATCGGATACAACCACTTATTTCTCGTTTGGAAATGGCATGATGGGGGAGTTGGGCAACGGTAATTTCAAGAACTCACAGAGTGAGCCAACTAAGATCAAGGTAATTAATAATTTAGCACCCGAGGATCTAGCGACTTCTAGGTTTATCGCTGGTGGACACCATGCCTTTTTCCAGCTAACTAATGGAGAAGTCTTATCATGGGGATTCAACCAAAATGGGCAATTGGGAACGGGTAAAAAGATTAAAAGTTCTACTCCTATGTCAATACCTGAAATTCTGAAACCAGGTAAGAAATATACCCCAGAGGAAGTCGCTAAAACTAAACTGTTCCTGAGCAAGTCGCAAACGCTGGTAGCGGGCGAGGATGCCAGTTGTATATACTGGAACAAATAGTCATTACATGTATATAAGTTATTGTAGTCATTCCTCTTCCTGACTTATTCGCAGGAAGCTATCTAAACCATTTCAAGACATAGTACATGCCGACAACCATCAAAATCAATGCAAACCAGAATATGAGCTTGTCTTTGAAGACCCTCTTGTTTATCTTCTGGATGGTCTCATCGGAAACACCAAGAGTCCGCAGACTCTTCGACATCTGGTTCTGGACCTTCTCTAGGATTTGGTTTTGCTCAACGATATCGTCCAACGACTGTCTTCCCATCTCCAGAATGAAATCCAGTTGGGCATTGCCTCTTTCTAAAATTGTCTGCTCCTTTTGCAGACCGTTGTATAGCGGCAAGCTCGACCCCCCGTTATCCATCGATCTGCGCGGTGACTGGTTCTGGGAGCCGTGCCCGCCTATATGCCTTTTGTTGACCACGGAGTCCCCCTCTAACGGATAGCTATTTGTGGTAAAGAGTTGCGTTCGAGCATTTGAGCTGTTGTATGTGTCCTTCAGCTCCTTGAACTTCGTGCTGAACTCTTTGTGGTCATTTTTCAGGCCAACTAGGATGCTCTCGAACTTCTTTACCTCTGTGTCGTCCTCGCTATCTCGATTGCTGGCCTTGTATTTGTTTAGATGCTCGCTGTACTGCTTTATGGTCGTGTCAAACGTCGCGAGAGCAGCAGAGATGGAGCCTTGAAGCGATATAGGAGCCGTGTTCACGTCCCTCTCGAACCTGCTGAGGTCCTGCTGCAGTTGGCTTTTCTGCTTCATCGCATGGTTGCGGAGAGCGTTCTATTGTATTAGGTTAGTAGCCGCCTGGGGAGCTTCGGGATACCAATTATAACAACATACCATTGTGGCTTTAAGTTCTAACACAGCCTCTCCGTGTATTGCTGAAAAGAATCTAAATGCACCGTCGGACTTTTCGTATTCGATCTTTCTGCCGGGCGGATCTCGCTTGTCAGTGGTATCGAGCTGTGCGGAGTACTTCTTCAGTGTATATAGAATCCTCTAACAATCTCCTCTAAAAGTATAAGCTATTAGACGAACCGAGGGCTTCAGATGTGGACCTTTCACAATCGTTTAGTCTTCACGCTCAGGTTTGCACAAGCTGGCGTCTGGTCTGGATTGCAGGAAACACCAAACCCTGTTGTTCGCGTCTTCACGGATCTTCCTACACGTGATTTCGGCGTGATCATAAAACTGGCTGGGGATGGCAAGAAAAAAGCTTGTGGCCGCAGGCTGCCGTAGGCGTTTTTCCATGCAAATTAATTAAAATTAGCATGGCTGGCAAGTGAAATAGGAAAGATTTATTTCGGAAGACCAAGCACTGCAGTTAATGGAACGGCAGGTAAGAAAAGTATAAGAAGGAAGTGTCTTTGCTTAATTTTTTGTGTTTCTCGATTTTTGGCGTCGAATGATTCTTAGATCGGCAGAGACCCCCATATTTCCGCAGCCTGCATCATCAACCTTGAAGTGCAGCTAACTGAGACCGAAAACTCTCAATTCAAACTGAACCAGTCGCTATGACCCCAGCAACACCTCCCCGCTCGCGGGAAAGAAGGGCCTCGACGCAGGCTCTTTCAAGCAGAGAAGGTGTGTCTAGAAATGAGCTCGGGATACCTCAAACACCACGCAAGTTCTCTCAAATGGGTGCTCCGGTCACTCCCTCGACTGTGAAACAGGTCAAACACGGCATCCCCATGCTGGCAGCCCCAAACCTGGGCTATGATAGAGCTGGTGTGAAGTCGCCGTTCAGGGGACTGCAATCGCCAGAGTATACGCCCAACCACGCGCAATCGTCGAGTAAGAAACCCCTGCAGTTCCAGCCCGACGCGTCTCTGAACAATCTCACCAGAGTGCTATTCCCGACGGAAAGCTCGCTAGACGACGACAATGACCCAATGCACTCGTCTTCGGTAGAAGACATTCCTATGCTACTTCCGCCTTCTACGGCTACTTCTGCTGGAAAGAAGCAGCCCAGAGACCTAGAGCTCGATTTGGAGGCTGAAAGGCTACATAGTGGCGACAAGTGGGCCAAAAATGTCCCAGGAACCCCAAGTGATAAAGTTGTGACCTATGAGATGGCTGAGAGGTGGCACAACAAGGAAATAGTTGGACCTGAGACCGACGAAGAAACTGATATAAGAGGAAAGACAATACCGTTCAATCCCTTCATGGAAAGTGAGCCAATCAGCGAGGCTGAGAGGCTCGAACGTAAGAAGAAGCTCATTGAGGAGAATCCTGATATTGAAAATGTGGTATCATATGTAAATAAAAGCGGAGAAGTTGTTAGACAGCGTCAGTTGACGGAATCGCAAAAGAGCAGGTTCAAGCCAAAGAGGCTCTTTGGTGACCAACTGGATAAATGAGGCAAGTGCCAAAAATACAAGGACTACAACGGTCCCAGTTTTCTTCTTGGGTTTTATATAACTGGATTTATAGGGGTATTGAATGACATTTAAAGTATATTTATATTCGAGTTTCTACGTAAGGGATTGAAGGTGGAATAATAATAAATGATTTTACTTTTAGAGTGGAAAATGAACTTTTTGCCAACTTGGATGTAGTCGTCAAACACAAAATGACTATGTAATTAAGAGCTGTCTCTCCTAATTTTTGTACCATGTCTTTTTAACTCTTTGAAAATTTTGGTCTTGTAGGTTAGTAAATCCAAAAATATCTTATAACCCAAATCATTACCATCTTGAATGTGTACTTGGATGATGCAATTGGCAAACTCCTGGGAAATTGCGTCGGTGAATTCCTTAGCCAGCTCCTCTCCATCTTCCCCCATTTTCAAAATGTTTATTAGCCTGTGGAAATGCGTTGTGATTGCATCTAGCGTGGCTATGTGTGGTTTGGGGAGTGACGAGAGGGTGGTAAATAACCCAGTAATTCTATTTTCCTCGATTTCCTTTGGAGACAAATTTTCTTCTTCATTGTTTGAATTTTTTCGATTATCTTCCTCTCCCTCCTCAGCTAATGATTTAGCGTCTTGGGAATTGTCATCTTCACCTTGATCGTTATTCGACACCAAAGCCTGCGGTTGATAGTCAGCATATAGTACTTTCAAAACGTCATAGATGTCATTAGAAATCAAAGGCTCAGGGAGTTCCAACAAATAAATTTTCAACACACTTGCAACTGTGCTAGGTTCGGCATTTGCGGCCTTTATGGTATTCAGTAGTTCCGTGTCCTCTTTGAATTGTTTCTTGTTGAGAATATTTCTCAATTCATGGGTTAAGCTCAGTTTGACAGGTACTGTCCAGACGGCTGTCCTTACCCTATCATTGGCTAATTCTGGGTATATGGTGTCCATATAAAAGAGAATTACAGAAAGAATTAGCGGAACTACCTTTCCATCCAATCGACATCTTGTCTCTAAATCAATCCCAAAATTTTGAAAGGCTCCCGGATTGTAGTAGTTGTTGTAGGGGATAACCTGTGGATGAAATACTCCAGTTCTATAATTTGATAGAAGATATAATAAATCACCAGGTGGATCTATACTATCCTCAAACTGAATAATTTTTTCCATACCAATCTTCAAACTTGCAATCTTATTACCCAATGTTGAACAAAAATCGAGAGTCGCTTTCTTCACTGCCTTCAATCTATCCATTTCACATTTCTCCATAAATGACAAATGATCTACCAATAACTCTTCTAGAGAACATCTCAACGAATCCATTTTAAAGCATTCGCGTTGGTATTTGGCATCTGACAGCTCAACCTCTTTCATAAATTTGAAAAATTCTTTCTCCATATCAGACACTTCTGGCTCTACTACTGTGGATGTATTTGAAGGTAGCATTGCAGTTGTGGGTAATGACGGACTCATCTTTGCTGTTATGTCCTGTAAATAATTTGTGATCTTGGGCTCTGATGAGATTGGCTCGTCTTTTCCACCAGGAAGCGGCAAGTTCGCAAATTTATATGCATATGCTTTCCATTGGTATTGGAATTTCTTCGAGTTAACGAAATTGTTCCCAACACCATTGATATATTTGAGAAATCCAAGATTGAGCAAGTCTTGACCAAAATTCTCTGCTTGGTCCATGTCCTTCAATGACATATGTTCTAACAGAAAAGTGGTGATTTCGTTACCGTTATTTGTATTTTCCAAAGTGTAGTTAATAAGTGGTACCTTGTATTCAGTTTTTGGTAATGTAGCCAATAGCAACTTCAAAGTTTCTCTTGCTGTTTTGTAATCGAATTTGATGGATCCTAAAGTTGCGAAAGGCTGGTATTCCTTTTCTCTTGCAATATCGTTTTCGTATTTCTCCTGCAGCTTCAACGAGTTCAATGCTCTACTCAACTCGTCTTCGTTGAAGTTTGATCGTTTGAAATCTTCTAACCTTCTACACTTGTTGAAATAGTCTCTCTCTAGCTTAGCAACGTATATCTTGGCTTTTTCGAAGTTGTTGATATTATCTTTCAATGTTTTCTCTGAGTAATCTACCCTTTGTTTGTGTTCATTGCACCACTGACTAAAAGGTTTTAGGACCAGTGATTCTATGTTGGCTGCGATGGTAAGATGTTGCTCGCCTTCCAGTTTCATTTGCTCTACTATACCTACCAAAGCTGATTCGGTGGAAACCTCCGATGAAACCTCAAGGCCATCAATCCCATCAATTCCGTTTCGTATGCCATACAATTGTTTGCCATGTGCTACTTCAAATTGCATTCTTGACGCGAAGAGCTGGATGAACATGTCGCATTGGTCACAGCCATCATATAGTTTGGTGAATAGAACGTTGATCCCTTCGGAAAAGTCTTTCGACCAGAAGCTATCTGCAAAAGTCGGCATTTCTATGCAAAAATTGATATGTTCATGAACCCTCTTATTGAACAGTTATGTCTTCCCTTCATTTGAGACTGTCCTTTGTTCCTATAATATGAAGTTTTATTAATATATTAACGGACCTGACAATCTTCTGAAGTATTGATATGATTAGCAATAGAAACTACGAAGCACAACATATACTATTATAATGCCCTATCCAAAGATCTCTATAATTTTCTGTACGAAGTGTAAATGGAATTTGAGAAGCGCGTGGTATATGCAGGAATTATTACAAACATTTCGTGATGAGATCAGAGAAATTGCCCTAATTCCAGGAGACGTTGGGGAATTTCGCATTGTTGGTCAGAAAACTGGTGGTGACACTGCTGAGGAAATCTTAATATGGGATCGTAAGTTAGATGGTGGCTTTCCTGACAGCAAAGTACTGAAACAAAGAGTCAAACGTTTATTGTTTTCGGATAACGTCGAAGTGGGGGCTCATATAACCCGTGAATCGGCGACTGGGGCGTCAGAAACTTTAGTATCCAATGAATCAGAGTGTAAGATATGTCAGGATGATTTTGGCGGCCTGTAGATGGCATTTTGTTTTTCAAAGAGTGACAATCAAAGCTGGAGAACAGTTAAAGACCTACTACATGAAAAAGAATCTACTGCAGCAGCTCTAGACTTTCAACGATATCTCACAGGTTACACAGAGTATTCATTCATTATGAGTGTAGTCTCAAATGTGGTACAAAGAAAGTTGGAGATTTACTCCCGATTTAATATTTAATGACTATGTAGAATGTAATGCAATGTCCGCACCAACCGCGTATATATCTCCAATTTTGATTGGAGAGAACGACGTCATAAAAACACATGCTCAGAGGTAGCTTTGTTTGGACAGTCAACTTTAAAATTAAGAAATTCTCACTTGAATTTAAGGCTATGGTACACAGTGTTATATCTTCCGAAGTCAATCCATCATCTACATCTCTATTACAAGATTTTAAATATTCTACCGAGTGGTATTTGACTTTTCTCTTAAAATACGAACTAGAGTAGTTTTTGAATATTTCATATCGTTATACTGCAATGGTGAAAGTCACTCTATGTTTAAGTAAGACGACTCCGGGTCTTACTTGATGATCTTTCCCACTCTGTATCTGCAGCTGTCGGAATTATCTACAACATACTAATTGGTATCGTAGTGATCATTTCAAGAAAACAACCGCTATTCTCAATACGAATGAAGTCTTCATTGCAGTTTTTTTATCTAGGTTAGGGGTCTAAAATGAGAGTGCAAAGACATTAAACAAAAGCACCTATAATATATAAAACTTTAAGTTAATTAAACTACCCCTCTTCAAAGTAAGCAACATGTAATGTTTAAACTATCTGATCCTGCTATGGAAGATTTAAAATTGAACAAGTGGAATATTTGTCGAGACATGGTATAGATATATCTAAATTTTACTGCGGATATATATATCATTAAATACGAATAGTAAACATACGTAATTGATCTATATATATTTTTAAGTACACTAACGTTAGCATAACAGACGTACCTCTCGGGCAGCCCAGAGTTAGTGATACAAGTGCCAGGGTATCGAAAGTACATTTATCACTTCGCTTGACATATTTTTTTTATAAATTCGGAGTACTCAACCGGGAAGTTGCTTTGAATCATATTTGTGTCAGCGTTTTATATTTTCGGATCACCACCAACTAGTACAACACAAGTTGAACCCTTACGGAGTGTAATCATATCGGATAATACCAGAAAGACTATCATTTCTTATTGATATGAGACTTTTATTTGGGGCTTTCTTAAGCATTGCTTTGCATACTCTCTCTACTGCAGGACATCCTATTGAGACCAAGGATGAAGAGTTATTAAACAAACAGCATTCACTACCGGATTTGATCAATCTTCAAAAAACGCCAGCAAACTGGTTAACCACGGAGTCTGCTGTATTACAGGAAGGTCGGTTTGTGCTGACGCCTAAGAAAAACTCAAAGGGTGGTTTATGGCAGGCGGATAGTTACAAACTAGCGAACTCGTTCACTATCGAGTGGACATTTAGAAGTGTGAACCACGAAGGCAAGACGGACGGAGGTTTGTCTTTGTGGTTTGTTACTGCCGGTAGTAGTAACAGCGATAAGAAATTCTACAACGGACCATCGAAATTCGATGGTTTGCAACTATTGGTCGATAACAACGGACCATTGAGCTCTACTATTCGTGCTCAGTTAAATGACGGCAGTACGGTCTTTGACCAGGAAAATGTTTATGAGAGAACATTTGCATCTTGTTTGATGGGATATCAAGGTTCATCGGTTCCACTAACCGCCCGTCTAACATTTGACAGAAATGACGATAACTTCTTAAAGTTACAAATTGATAACAGAGTTTGCTTCCAAACGAGAAAGGTACAAATTCCAGCGGGTGAATATAAAATAGGTGCCACAGCTCAAAATTCGCAAACAGTCGAATCCTTTGAAATCCTTAAAATGAAATTATACGATGGCGTTATTTCAGAATCTTTGATTCCAAATGTATTGGCAATGAAACAGCCTAAGGTGGTCACAAAAGTAGTAGATCAAAATACAGGAGAGTCCAAGCTCATTGAAAAGGAGAAATTTGACTCCCAAATGGATAAAATCAGTAATTTTGATTTGTATAAAAAACTGGACAGAGTTGAAGGGAAAATTTTGGCTAATGATGTGGTTGCATTAGAGGCAAAGATAGAAGAATTGCAAAAAACTCAAAATGGCTTGGTAAAATATATTGAAGAGCTAACAAAAGTCATAGGGTTAAAAACTGAAACCACTACAGATGGTAATAATAAGGAATCCTTCAAAGATTTGTTTGCAATTAACGAGAAACTCGAGAAAATGCTTCTAGATCAAGAGAAAGTGAGAGAACAAACTAGAGTATCAAATCAGATCAACCCTCATGCTGATGAGATTGCTCGCAAATTGGCAGTCTGGATTCTGCCATTGGTTTTGATAATGTGCATTATGGCGTATTATACATTCAGAATCAAGCAAGAAATTGTCAAAACCAAACTATTGTAAGAGTACGTTAATAATTATATTAAATTATAGTATATCATATGAAAAACAGTAAATAATCTTAAAGCACTTGAATTATTGCAATTTTTATGCTTATTCGTAAGCTTGATTAAGAATATTTGGAAGCTTACTTTTATGAATTATATGTTGATTACTCGTAAAATAGTTCCAGTAAATGAAAGCTAGGCAGAAATTAAATATTCTTATTATAGTATCATTTTACGTTTTTTATTTATCGTTCAAGTTGGGTTGCTTCGGATGGCTTAGGACAGCGTACGGCGGCTTAAAACCCGAAGTATTTGCGTGTTCCAAAAAATTAGGATTAGGCGTTCTAGTAGTTGTAATAACTTCATCCATATTAGTTCTCTCGTTGTAATTGGTTATAACTGATTGTTGTTTCAGAATTTCATTCAAGTAAACGTTTTTGAAAAAAGCTAAGTTTTTCTCTTTTAACCCAACAGGAACACCAGATTTGTATTGCCAATATTTCTTCCATTTTGTATCTCGTACCTTTCTAATACTTTGAAGGCCGGTATTGACAATTAAAGAATCGTGCAAGTGCTCTAATTCTTTGATTTCGTTTGGAGTTAGACCTTTCAATCTTGCAACCAAATTATTTTTTTGATATAAAGGCAGGCCCTTCGATGAAAACACAGTCTCTGAATCTTGACTGACCTTAAGAGGTAGTGTGTCAAATCGCCACCCATTTATAGTCAGTGACATATTCGTTACTACTGAGGAATCGTCTTTGTGAAGTGAATCCAGTTCATCAGACCGCTTTGCCTTGGGAGCAGGAGTGCCTAAGTCGATGATACTACTTAGCATTCTTTTTGAAATTTTACTGTGCGAATTTGATCCAGGTTGAGCAAGTCCTTGTTGGTTGCCATTGAGATTGCCGACAGAGGAAGCAGTAGTTCCATCAGACTTCGCCATAGCGCTGGTAGCCTGTGCCTGTAAATCACTGTGCAGCCCAATCGGTATGTCCTGGGCATTCAACTGCACTGCCTGTGAAAATGTAGTCTTGCTGTGGTATTTTGGCATTCTAAATTGTGAGCTTAGTTCCAATGAGCCCAAAATGCTTTGTCCTGGGATAAAAACGTTGGATGATTCGCTATCATTAAATTGTTTCACATATTCGTCTTTATAATCGACAGGAGATTGTTCGGTGACGGTCAAAAATGGTGATTCCATTTGAAAATCCTCAGTACCTCCATTCTCAGAATTATTTTGGTCCAAACTTTTGAACAATGAAGGTTTTAGACTTCGTAGACAAGAGAATATCTTGGGTGATAACTTCCAGACTCTATGGTGCGGTGTCAGTCGCTGCTGCTTGCCACTTTCCTCCCAGTAATCATCATTTATACGGTTCCCGCCTGCAATAACCGCTGCACCGAATTGAATAAAGGTAGATCTCGCAGCAACATACTTGGAACATTTATTTTCCCCTATTAGATTATTATCGTTTAAAAACTTATTAATCTCTTCTGTAACTTCGAAGCTTCGTAGATTACCAAACTCGAGCAAAAACTCATCCTCAGAGGCTAGGTCTCCCCAACTTAATGTCTTTATTAGATCCCGAACTAGCACGAATCTTACTGCATCTGCATCAGTAGAGAGAGTGAAAGTGTCGAACAAATACGTCCTGGAGCCCATGAGAATACCATGCCTGTTAATCTTTCGTTCACCCGCTGGGTCTAATATCCACATTTTATATCCCATGGTATCGTCATCGGGTATTTTTTCGCTAGACCCCTTAGGATCACGTAAGAAATCTGGAATGACAACAGATTTTCTCGGTATCTTCTCTAGAGGACCTTGCAACAGTTCGGGCTCACCAGATATCAGCACCAGTTGTTTCAACAGCAATCTGTCGTGCCTGCGAAGCACCGATGGGTCCAACTTGTAAACCGTTCCTTCAATCATATTATCTCAATTAGTAAACTGTCCCTTTTTAGATACATCAACATCTGAATAAATTGGTTCCTGCTGTTTCTAGATAACCTGTTATCTGGTCCAGTTTCGCGTCAGTCTTGTTTGTTTTTTGTAGCGGCTCCAAGTGAATTTTACAGTGTTTATTATAACGGTCATTTGAATTGCCTGTCTTCACGAAAACCCTGTCTAACTTCTCAACTTCTACACGTGATATTTAGACTATTTGAATATCACCTGTGACAAAAAGCTACAGATCTGCTATAAAGAATTTAACAGTTGAGAAAGCACACACAGCCTGTTCTAAAATTAGGGAAGTTTGTGATGATGGGTTTCGATCTTGATGGTTTAAATGTATATTTCCAACCACTCAAAATTTGTACCACTTCGATTTGTAAAGCTCATATGGTTTAATATACTTCAGAGCAAGTTAGATAACTTAATGTTCCATGCATTCATTTTTTGACCTTTCATTCATGCACGACCAAGATATACCACTATTTGTGTATATTCTAACATAAATATAGTATGACCTTTGTGTGTTTTCCAACCACGACCATACATGGAAAGGCAACATGGAGCGTTCGGCCCAAGCGCTAATAGTTAGAGTTCATGGGGATGACATGGATGGTCATTACGTTGCTAAACTCCATTTACAGACTGTTGAGGAAGAGAGCCCTATTAGACTGCTTTTACTTGTGTGTTTACTTCTAATAAAAAGCAAGATATTTCAGATTTCTTGATCGTAAACTTTTCACAATCGAAGAGTAAAATTAAAATAACAAAGTTGAATTTAATCAAAAAATTGTATAGAATGTCTGAAGTCAGGCTTGGCATTTTGTTAAAAATCCACTGTATCAAATTCGGTGGGTTATTCAAAAAGAAGGAATATTTTAGGTTTTGAATTCCAAGAGTCTGTATATATTACAACCGCCGAGTTACGGCTATAAACGAAAAGGGTAGGCGGTAATAAAGACCTTAACTCTTGGCTTGGTAAATTCCATCTTAAGTTAACAACAAATTGTATAATATCAAAAGGTGTGAAAACTGGGCAGAGAAATTGTTTGTACTATAGATACTTCAAGTTTGCAAATTTTATATTGTCGAAACTATTTCCTAGCATTTATGAAAAGTCAGTCGGTCACAATTTTTTAGGTTTTGCTCATATCTTTTAGGATATTTTAATGTTTGTTGTTTTTTATTGATTTGTTCTTCTCTCCCGTTTAAATAGCTATATAAATATTTAATATATAAAAGGAATAATGATGGGAATGTGAAATATTTGGGGAAAAGCGTAGCACTTCACAAGCAGGGATCTGATATAGCAATAAGAATGTCTGTTTTTGTCTCTGGTGCCACTGGGTACATTGCCCAGCATATTGTTTCTCAATTGCTAGAGCAAGATTACAAGGTCATCGGCACTGCCAGATCGCAGTCCAAGATTGACAAGCTACACAAGCAATTCAACAACAACCCCAATCTTACTTTCGAGGTTGTCGAGGATATTTCAGTCTTGGGCGCCTTTGACAAGGCCTTCGAGAAGCACGCCAAGGACATCAAGTACGTTTTGCACACAGCGTCACCTCTACATCTGAACTCTACCGACTACGAAAAGGACATCCTAATGCCTGCAGTCGACGGTACAAAATCTATGCTACAAGCGATTATGAAATTTGGTGCAACATCCGTTGAGAGGGTGGTTGTGACTTCGTCGTTCGCAGCTATGTACACCTCGCCCCGAGACGCCAATTCCTTGCGTGTTTTCGATGAAACATGCTGGAATGACTGTACATGGGAATCTTGCCAGAAAGACCCGGTAGCAGCGTACTGCGGCTCGAAGAAGTTTGCCGAGCTGGCCGCATGGGAGTTCTACGAAAATAACAAGGATAAAGTGAGCTTCAAGTTGAGCACGGTGAACCCGGTGTACGTCTTTGGCCCGCAGCTCTTCGACGCGAACGTTGGTGAGCACCTCAATGCGTCCTGTGAGATCGTCAACGCATTGGTTCGGGGCAAAACCGACTCAAAACTAGGCGACAACATCCACGGCGAGTTTGTCGACGTCCGCGACGTTGCCAAAGCACATCTGTACGCCTTCCAAAAAGATGCTACCGCCGGAAGGAGGCTGTTGCTTGCGAACGGCAAGTTCAGCAGCCAGGACATCCTCAACATCTTGAATTCCGATTTTGTGGATTTGCGGGGCAGAATTGCCGTCGCTACCAAGCCCGAAAATGGCGAGCATGCTGGATTTCGGAGTTCCGTCGTCGACAACTCCCGCACAAAGGAGCTGCTTCAATTCAAGTTTATTTCCCTGCAGAAGTCAGTCCACGACATGACTGTCCAAATCCTGAAAACAATGGAAATGGCGTAATGTATTTTCCACCCTCTATAGCGTTTTTAATGTATGTTACGATAGAAACGTCGATCATGGATGACGCAGGCGATTGTACCAGTGGCACTGGCTTCGCAGCCAGCCACAATTGACATCGTAAAAAAAAAAACGCCGTCAATATCCGCCGTGCCAGGCCACGGCTAAACCTTCCTGCAAGCTCATGCTCGTCTAGAGCGCTCTTTGCGCTGTCTATGCGGCTTCCAGAGCCTTCGGTATGGCGGGGCTTCAGTTGAGAAAGAGGGCTTGGCGCGTGTAAACCTCGGACAGCCAATATTGAAGCCTTTCTTGTTTTGGGTCTCGGCCGCGCTCGGCCGCCCCGGCCGAGCCTCCAGGAAAATGAAAGCCACGGAAAGGTGCTGTCGCATCCGAAAACAACCAACGTCAATTCCGGCTCATGTATGCGAGTTCACGCGTCAAACTACCCGCTGCAGACTACATTCTCAATGAGTAAGCACAGCTCTTTTGTGAATGCCGTAGTGAAGATCTCTTGCCTGTCTTGCGTGTGGGCAGTGGCGTATGCTGCCGCGCTCGGCCGATTCCCAAACGGGCTAGGAAACGCAATTCTAGAAGGACTTATAAGAGCTTTTTCAAAGTTGTGCCGCTAGCCGCTGGAATTATTCATCTTGCTTTGCATCGACAACTACTATGTGCATTCGCCCTTTGCGCTGTTTCATTCTCGGAAGAAGGTTCACGAGAAGGGAAGCTCGGCCGAGGTGTTTCAAGACCTTGCTAATAGGTGGCAATCGTGGCCGCGTGCGACAAGGCGGTACCAACAGAGGGACAGGCGTATTACTGCTGTTGAGAAGATGTCATTGTTACCCGGAAGTAGTATTCGGGTTAGTAATATTCCGCCACAGTAAGTTTCTTTAGCCTTCGATATTCCTGCCGTGCATTATCTTACATGCTTATAGTGTGAAAAAAGAAGGCTATATAAGGGTTGGCAAATAGCGCTGGATGTGAAGAACTCTCCTCGTTCAACATTGCTGGCTAATTGAATACCTCATAGAAGTATCAAGGTCACTCAGGTCTAGATTCACTCTCCAAAAACTCTTCAGCCTTCCTAACCCCCCACAATGTCTGTTTTCGTCTCCGGTGCTACTGGCTTCATCGCCCAGCATGTCGTTTCTCAATTGCTAGAGCAAAACTACAAGGTCATTGGTACTGCCAGATCGCAGTCCAAGATTGACAAGCTACACAAGCAATTCAACAACAACCCCAATCTTACTTTCGAGGTTGTCGAGGATATTTCAGTCTTGGGCGCCTTCGACAAGGCCTTCGAGAAGCACGCCAAGGACATCAAGTACGTTCTGCACACCGCCTCTCCTTTCCACTTCAACACAACAGACTACGAAAAGGATCTTTTGATTCCAGCTATCAACGGTACGAAGTCCATTCTTGAAGCCGTCAAGAAGTACGGTGCCAAAACCGTGGAGAGAGTTGTCATTACTTCTTCATTTGCTGCGGTTTTCACCATCAGCAAGAGCCAGGACCCATCTGTCGTCTGGACTGAGAGCAATTGGAACGAGGACACCTGGGAGTCCTGTCAATCTGACCCAATTCGTGCCTACTGTGGTTCTAAGAAGTTTGCTGAGGCAGCTGCCTGGGAGTTCTATAACGCTAACAAGGATGTCATCAGCTTCAAAATGAGCACAGTGAACCCTGTGTACGTCTTTGGCCCACAGAACTTTGATGAGGATGTCGGCGAGCATCTAAACACTTCCTGTGAGCTCATCAACGCCATGGTCCGCTCCAAGGCTGGCGATGTCATTGAGGACAGCATTCACGGTGAATTCATCGATGTGCGCGATGTTGCCAAAGCACATTTGTCTGCGTTCCAAAATGAGAACACGATTGACCAAAGACTGTTGCTTTCGAATGGTAAGGTCAGTTACCAAGATATCTTGGACACTCTAAACGCTGATTTTCCTGAATTGAAGGGCAAGATTGCAGTTGGTCCAAAGCCAGGCAAAGGAGACAACGTCACCAACCCATTCTCAACAATTGACAATAGCAAGACCAGAAGTCTTTTGGGCTTTGAGTTCATTTCTTTGCAGAAATCTGTGGACGACACAGCTTCCCAAATTTTGAAGAAATACGGATCAACTTTGTAGGTGGTCGTTTGTTCAAATAATATATAGGTCAAATATCATTTAAAGTAAGACTCCTTTTGGTACTGAAATGTTCACCAGAGTTAGTACTGTACATCTGGATTTGGCCAACCTTGGAACCTCCAACATGAGGACCTAGGCGGAAAAATACAAATGTATGAAACACCATTGCGTTGGACAAATAAATGTTCTAAGCATTTGAATTCATTGTCAATATTTAGAATAAGAGCAAATTAAATTACTAGGACTCTGCCAGAGTAGTATGATCCGTTAAGTGCATACTTCTATTTCTAAAGTTTTAGATTAAGAATGTGTTAATTTCATTTTTTTAACTTTGTCTCTTGAGATAAGAATTAGTCTCTTAAGGTCAATTAATTAGATCAATCCCCTTTAATATCAAATAAAATATCGACAAAAGATTTAATTAGGGTATTCTATCAGCTTCGAGACTGCCATCTCTTGACTTCTCCATATAACTTGATTTAAAAGTTTGATTGTTGCAGGGATTTTCTGTAGTTTCACTTGTGGTGCGGTACAATGTTGACCCTAATCGTTGAATATTGCATTCTATGAGGTCCTAAATTTCCAAACTCGATTAGAATTTTCAGTCAGGATGGAGTACCTTCCCAGCTACAATTTCCAATACGGAAGGAGAGTAGTAACAGGGATACCACTACTGTTTCTAAATATTATTATCAGGTCCTTTGAAATGCAATTGTAATTTTAACATGAGCTGACTTAAAGGTCACGAAAGATGCTGAAGTATCGACTCTTGACAATAAAAATCATCAACTGGAATTTCTGAATTACTGTAGATCCTATACCAACTTCTTAGTATAATAGATATTAAGGCATGGCACTTTCTATCAATATTCAACGTACTTTTCACAAGATATTAATTTGCCGTATTCTTCTCCAAATCAAATATTGATTTACACATATTTCCTGCTGGGGAACGGTGCGATTAAACCAATGAAATTTCAAAGGTTTAATTTAGTAACTACAATAAATACATAATATGTACCAGAAAAAAAATATCCTCTTGAATTTTTTGAAAATTCTCAACCTGTATTGTTTGAAATGTGAAACTGTTCATTTACTGTTTCTTTGGATTTTTTCCTTCAAATCGCATTTTTATGCTATTATGGTATTACAATGACAAAAAAGAATGTTTTCATAATAGCCATGTTGAAATTGAAAGAATGTTTAAAATAATTATATATCCATGAAAGTCCATTAACAATAAAGTTGAACAATACTAACGCTTGATTTTTCCAGCATTTGTTTTTTTCTTTTGGAGATCTCTATGCTTCTATGTAAATGAAACTAGAAAATAGAACCTACTGCTTACAGGCAATGCCTTGTAAATACTTTCTAGCTATCTAATTCTGACATCACAGCATCTATTGAAGGTGAAAGATCATCTGGTCATCACTAAGATCATGAGTATACAAAATCGCATTATATAGTTTAGCCTGCTCTATTCATCCTTAACCTTTGAAATCAACTTACCTATGTTAGTTCCTTTGAAAAGTCCACTCCAGATGATTGGGATATTGGAAAACTTTTCATTGGTTGCATCAGCAATGGTAGCAGAATCTTTGGCATTAATAGCACCAGACTTGACCAGTTGCTTCAATTTCTTGATGGCCTGAGGAAACTGCTCCTTGTTGTCGGTCACCAGGACTCCCTTGATGATCAACCTTTTAGTTATGACTGAAACGTAGTTGTTGAACGCAAGCTTTTTGACGTCATTGTATCCGCTGATTGACCCACAGGCAACCAATATTGAGTTCACCTTTAAGAGCAGAGTTCCTAGATCCAAAATTTCGCCACCAACGTTGTCAATAAAGTAATCGACGGTGTTCGGACCTCCTGCAACTTTGAGGAGGTTCTTTTTGAAGTCAGGATCCTTATAATCAACACCAACAACCTTTTCGCTATATGATTCTACAAACTTGACCTTTTCCTTCCCACCGGCGATGGCAATAACTTTGGAAGCCTTGAAAACGTGTAAAGCAAATTGAATGCAAATAGTGCCCACTGCACCCGCGGCACCGGATATCAAGTATACTTTGTTGTAGTCCTCTTCACGCTCTTGCAGCTCAGCGTACTTGTAAAATATAAAGTATGCCGTCAAGGCAGTCCCGCCAAACACTGAGAGATACCACCAAAGCTCTTCATCGGAACCCTTCTCGATTTTAGTAACTTCTGAGTTCTGTGGGGAGTCGACGATGATGTGTGTGGTCCAGTTGGTTCTGGCGCTCACATAATCGCCAACTTTGTAGTCGGCATTCTTGGAAGAAAGCACCCTCGCCAACCCTCTTGCAGGGATGAGATCGTTCTTCTGGACGCCAGCGGCATAGTTTTTATCAACACTTGCTATCCAGAACTTTTGGGCTGGATCGTTGGAGATGTACAGGGTTTCCAGCAATATTGCGCCATCGGTCAACTTGGATTCGTCCAGGTCTACCTCTTTCAGTTCAAACGTGCTCTCATCGCTTTGTAGGTCGAAGTTGAAACTCTCACCAGGAATTGGTTCCGTCTTGAGTACCCACTGTTTTGCTAAAACCATTATCGCTATGTTCTCAACTTAGAAATGCAAATTTTTTCAGTCCAGAGGGCTATTGCTTGCTCTAGATGCTCTTCTTGACGTATTTATCTGCGCTGTTTGTATTTCAGTGGTAAATTCTTGGTTTAAATATTCGTTTAGCCATGTCGGGTATATACCCTCAAGAGATTACTAAGCTGCATGGCGCATGTTTTCCGCGCAATCGTGCAAAGATATATTGATCTGTTAGGAGATGAGCTTTTGAAAGTTTCAGAAAACATTATTAATTATCAATTATCTATGTATTTGAATCAGAACATTGAACCCAAAAGGGATTTCACTGGAGTGTGGATATCTTTTTCCGCAAGTAATAAATCCCTCTTTTCGTCCAATGCGCTTTCGATCAGCAGGTTTTCTGTCTGCTTGGTTCGGTCCTGTTTAAGCCCACTTACCGATCAACGCCATTAAACCAGCACCCCATAGGAAAACAAAGAGCGATAGGAACAACTCTTTCAAGTTCTCGCTTCTCTTAGGGTTGAACAAGTAGTCTCTTGCGACCAATTCGACCAGACCGGTGTAAATCAAAATACCTGCAGAGATGGCATCTAGCACACCACTGACGACGTTCACCGCATAAGAGTTACTAGAGTAACTCTTTCTGACACCTAGACCAATTGCAACACAGACGGGAGTAGTTAGACCGTAAGCGACACATAGTGCCCATGGCCACCATCTCTTCTCCTTTGGAAACTCGATCACACACAGTCTTGCACCGATACCTAGACCTTCGAACGACTGGTGGAACACTAGCACAGGGTATAGAGTCTTGAACTCGTCACCAACAGTGCCCAGGTTTAGACCAATCATGACGGAGTGGAACAGAATACCGAATTCCAAGACCAAAAATGCACTGAATTCACTCTTGAAACTCAACTTGGCATCCATGCTTGATAGGTCCGAATCCGTGTAATCGTTGGTCAACGACTTCTCCTCGCCGCTGATTGCTTCTTTGTTGATGCCATCTGCATTGCCGCTCTCAACGTAATGCTCCTCGTGCAGGTGTGGTGTGTCTGGCTCTGATTTCCGCAAGATTGCGTTCTCCACCTCGGCATCGTCGTGGGCGTGACGGATACCGTACTTGCGCTCCACATAGACACCACAGCCCAGATCAACCAAAAAGGTACCAACAACGGTCGACAGAATGATGGCCGGGCACCACGAGTAAATCGCCCAGTTTCCAGACATACCCACACAACTCTGCCCGCCAATTTCGCTGTAAGCCGGGTCCATCAGGTGGATGAACGCCGTGGCCACAATGACACCCGAACCAAAACTACGTGCACAGACGTACACGAGACGGTGAATCCTGAGTCTTGACGATCTTTTGGCAATCAGTGGGAAGATAGTGAACGCAGTGGAGACAAACAGAATAACGAAGACAGACGAGATACGCGCGCCAAGATGGCCGTTGTACTCATTGCCCCCGAAGTAGACGCCTTGGATGACACAGGTCTTCCAGTTGTCTGGGATGTCCTTGTCGCCGATGACGGCCGTGTCTGGATCCCATGCCTTATACCATGGTGTGATTGTAGTTGTGTTATCACTCATCGTCCTCTCCTCTTACTATAACAGTTTAACTACCGGTGTAAGTGCTTGCTCACTAAAGGTTCAGTCGGTCTGCTTCGGTAGCTGAAAATAGAGGTTGAATTGCTATGTCTGTCGAAGCCGTGGAAGTTACCGGCCATTTATATACGTTGTGTGTGATGCCCACCATGCCCACCATGCCGGGCAATGCCACATCGAGCTTCTGCGTCGTTCAACAGATGCAATTGTCTGCTGATAGGTATTGACAAAATTTTCACTGCTACTATTGTCGCTGTTCAATGGTGAAACCAATCGCACCAAGGTTTCCCTCCTTCGCCCAATTGAACGCATTTTCCCAACCTACAAGGTTAAATCTGTGTTTTCGTTAAATACTTGCATTTGACGCAGGCAACAATCGGTTTCGGAATAAATTAGATATATCAATGGGTTTCCTACCGCTCTTTCCTCCGTACGCATCTGCATGGCGCTGTCTGTGCCGCCTTCCCTGCGCGCCTTTCAGTGCTTCTCACCCTTTTCCGTGGTTCGGTTCCCCCTGCGGGGATCTCTCAGAGACAATCCAGAAAAAGCAGTGCAACACAGATCTGCCCTCGGTGCGCGCCCCTCTGTGCCAAGCAGGGGTTGTGTAACCATGATGGTGGAAAATGAAGTGGTGCACGGTCTGCGCTGCCTGTTCCGAGACTTAGATTTTAGAACCGGGAAACCGCTGGAAGACTGCACGCAGGAAGCCCCAGGCGGCTGGATGCGCCGCCTGCCGTGTGTGTTTGGAAAATATCTCTCAGAACGCTGCCTTCATCATAGCTATGTAATGTTCAGAGCAACTAGGGGAATTCCAACGCGTGCGAGCAGTGCTAACGCCATCTGTGTTACTCGCTCTCGCTCTCGCTCTCTCCCAGCAGGGCCGGCACACTGGTCCTTGTTCCGGGTAACGGCTGTAGGAGTCTGGAAACAAAGCATACAAAGGAGAAGCCATACAAGCGCAGAAAACATCCCTCGTGCCGCGGTTAGCGGCCATTGTTTCTTCAGAGCCCAGCATAATAGCGTTTGGGACATCAATAGCAGCGAAGCAGTGGGGGCCTGGCACCTAGCACCTAGTGCCTGGTGCACAGGTGTGCCAGCTGGCGACGCGGGAGTCGATCCCATAGCTCCGGACCGCCGCCAGCACCTGGACCTTCGCCGTCTGCCGGGCCCGCCCGTGCGCCCGTGTAAATCTCTTAGAGCCTTTGGCACTTGGGCCCCTACAATCCTCTTGTCCTCTCGTCTTCTCGTCCCGCCGCCTCATCGGGCTCGAAAGAATGCTGGTATCTACTGGCGCTGGGCTTGGTAAGAGCCGCGGAAGTGTCCGTGCGAGCGCACCGCGCCGCGCGGCTGCGGCCTCTGCGCCTCCATGACTGCCTATCTCCGTCGCACACACTCGCGCAGCACGCCTCGGACGGCCAAGCGATGTATCACGTGGTTTTCCGAAGTTGCCCCTGGTGAACCGGCGCGCGGCCGTGGAAGTGCGTGGAAGCTTTGCCGACAAAGCCTCGGCCGGGGCCGGGTGGGCGCACCCGGTGCTGCTGCTGCTACTTCCGGTGCGGCGGTAGCCGCCGTCGGCGGCGGTGCCATCGCCGGTTTCGAACGGCGCCGTCTGGGCTGGCAGGCGCAAAATTCCTGCTGCAGTGGACCATACAATTTTGCGAGGCAGGCGCGCGCGGGGCACCGCTGGGTAGGTGACGGGATCGCTATGGTAGGCGATGGTGGATGACGAGATCGGCTCCAGACCAGTCCGTAAGCGCAAGCAGCACCGCCCGCGAGTTTACACAGCCGCTCCATGTCTACGCTGTGTAATAGACGGTTACGCACGGGCCGACGGTTGCTCTCATCTGCGCTGATCCGCCACTCATCTCCGCATCGCGGTGTGTTGGGCACTGCTACGCTGCTGTCGGCTCCGGAAGCGCCGTCTTCGAGCTCTGATAAAGCAGACAATAACAGGATATTTTAGAGAGGGAAGACAGCGGGCGCGGCAAAAACAGGTTCCACGGTACACCCGCGTGAGAGAGCAAGCTGCGGTACCGAACATCGTGGTTAGTGGGCGGCTGCCCTCGAATCACTAGACGTCACTGGTTTTTGCCGGACAGCCAGTCTATATGGAGCAGACATATTAACATGTTATTCTGTTTGGCCACGAGAGCGATAGCAGGGCATTCAGAGTGGCAGCATTCGGAGTGGCGGGCATTCACGCTGGCGCCGAGCACCCTCTGGTGTATCAAACTCTAGGGCAGCTTGTTTCACCCACCCGGCATGGGCAAATCTGCCTATCGTCTTGTCAGTGATCCCTACACGGTAGTGCTAGGCGACTCCTCGACACAATGCTACCCCCCAAAGACAAAGCTCCATACCCGGCTGCGGTGCGGTCGATGTCGGCCAGAGTCCAATCTTGAACGCTATCAGAAAACTGTTTCAAGACAATACCGGTTTGTCATGCTTGTGCAAGCATTCTTTGTTATCGGTTTGTTGCAGTGGTTATCTTATCCAGAACAGCCTTCTCTCTCTTGAGATAACACCACGTCGGACAGACTTTTGCCAACACTACAAAAGGGAATAAGAGCCATCTTTTGTTTCCTATGTTTCCACAAATTCTTATTGTCAGGCTTTACACGTTTGCCATACACTCATCTTGCCAGAAACAATCTTGGCATTTTTGCTCTAGTGCTTAGTTTCCTCTCCATAGAGGGTAGAAACAATAGCATGAAAAACAACTGTCCTCTCATTCTTGATAAAGTTGGCTATTTTCAATGCAGATTTAGCCGTACACATATTTGGTCCCAGGTCTTCTTAGTGTTTCACGGGTATCTGAGAGCCAAACGAATCCAATTTCCGCTGGGTTTCTCATTCCTGCTACGATATAAACCTCTTCCGTACCATCGATCTTCTACGCCAAGCAATAATTATCTTTATGAAAAGGATTTGAATCCAACAACTTGAAGATCTTTTGTTTGGCTTTATGAATTACTCTCTGTGTGAGCGTAGCCTTCCTTAAAATGATGTTAGAAGGTATCTGTTGGCCTTGGTCCGTATGATTCAGCCTTCATATTTTAGTAATCTGCGAGAAGCTGGGTTTGTTTTGTCGTACAATGTTGAATCTTCTACGATAGCAATGAAACTTGCTTACTCGATGATCAGTAAGAGTTGTTCTTTCGTCGGCCATCTACAAAATGAATGTCTCATTTTTCTGGTTCAGTCGCAAATTTTTACGCCAATCACTCTACCTTGAATCATACGGTAGTTGAGAGGTTTTACACATTCTTCTTCCACCTCTTGTTATTATCATATGTGTCTTTTCCTGTGTTATTTCACCACGATATATACATTTGCGTGTTCTGCGATGCTTGCTTACTGTTTGCAAACTTAATTTTTTAAAAATTAGTGTAGTAATGCATTCGGAATATGTAGGAACCGTACCTAGAAACATTCACTTCTACAATGATGATATTTCATTCACAGCATAGGCAAAACATTTTATTTAAACTAAGCCGTCCTTCGAGCAGTTTTTTTTCTTGAACGAACTGTTCTGGCCCTCTCCCATCATACAAGCACGCAAATACATGAATGAGGATAACAAGGAAGTTAGCTTTAGTAGGTGAGTTTAGACAATTTCTCACTGTAAATATTGACAAACAGTATTCTAGATATATTTAAGTACCTAAGAGTTGTGTTAGACTGAACATCTCGGTGTTTTTTTATCTTGAAGTTGAATTTTTTAAGGGTTCTAGCACCTTTCACGGCCCAAAGATAGTCATTTCTTGAGAAAACCATCCATTGAGATTCCCATCCCTCCTTTTGATGAGTTTCTACTAAGATCTTCAATTAGAGAACAAATATTTGCCTTGATCCCGAACATCCCGTACCTGAAAAATGATATGAACCTCTACATAAAGAAAATCAACTCCCAGCAATCTCGAAGCCTCCGAAAACTGTAAAATGGAAAACAAATATTATTCACTTGCTTATATAAAGTAGACCTATCAACAATATTTATCAGTGTCTAAATTCGAAAAATTAAAATTTATTATTTTGTATCATTAATCGTAGAGCAAGAATACATCTCGTTCTTAAATTGTTATTAATTGCATTGAGTGTCATAAAAATCATAAAAGAAGTCCTTGTTATATTAATCAAGAATAGCCTCAGCTATATCTTCGAACATTATATTAATTGTTTGTTTTGTCTTCAAGACTTAAAACATTCTCTTGTACCATGGCTTGTCGTCATGAGTTAGAGCTTCAGCATCGTAGTCCTTACCTCTCCTGGATGGTGGAACCCAGCTTGCT
>JANIWU010000100.1:0-39824 GCA_030705145.1 Hagleromyces aurorensis | reverse complement strand
TTTTTGTAGATATTCTGCCCGGGCCCTGTGTGGGTGTTTTAAGTGAAGCTGGCTCTTGTTCTGAGACTTAATATAAAGCTTGATTCTTTTAAATAGTAGTCATAAAGTATGATAAAATATGCTAAGAGATCTAAACAAACGCGTCCTTTTATAGCATTTCAATAAGCGGGTAAGCATGTGAAAAGTCATCACGTGCTCGTATACGGGTAAATATCTACATGGGTTTATTGAGAGTATCTAAATCTATATAAACATATAATCCTAAATAGGCGCCAGAGAATTCTTGGTACAAGCCTAAGGAAGTGAAAGTCTCCCAACAGCTTCAGAAAATGTTCCCATGAACAGTATAGAGACTTATATTCCAAAACAAAATCCAAAAGTATTACAAAAACAACTAAATGCGCTTTCTTTGACTGTACTGTGTAAGTTGACTAGCCATTGGCTCGACAAGTTTGATTTGGCTGGAAGAGATTCCAATTATTTGAAAATCAACAGATGGCTAACTAATATTCAAAAATTACGTGTAAGAAGACAGGTTCTGTCGACGCGAATATTGCGAGAATTCTGGCCTTTTGGTTTAAATTTATACCAGCTGGCTCAAATGGAATGTGAACTAGTAATCTTAAAACCAGATCTATTCAGCTGGAAATCCTCATCAATTATAAACGAATCCAGAGAGAAGGTTCTAGTTAACGTGAATCCAGAACACTTTTTGAAGATCCTGAACAGAATTCTTTCAAAATTTTATCTCATTCATGTTCATATTTTCAAACATCCTGAAATGCCGTTGGTGATCTGTAGGATTCAACTCTTAGACAACAATAACAACTTTTTGTTAGCTAGCAACAAGAAAGTGGGGAAAGAAGAAGATAAGAAGCAATATATAAATGTAGGGGATATTTCAAAGTACGAATTCATTACGAGGAAGCCTTACTATGTGGCATTTGCTATTAATTCACCTGTCATAATTCATACACCTGACGAGGATTCTTTTGCTCAGTTGATTCTACAAAGTGTTCGAAGGTCAATTTCCACTCGGAATACCTTATTTTTTGAGCCGATTCACCTGCATCCAATTAAATCACTAAAGAATATCTTTCTTCTTGATGGAATATCAAGATATGCTTGCTCCTTAGGACCATGGGCTAATTATGCAGATGCAATCATTGATCCATCTCCATTAGCTGAAGTAACTAAACATAACTCATTGGTTGGTAAGCGCGTGATAAAAAATGAGTCGAAAAGAGACGCAGGTTTCGAGTACCGGAAACTAATTTTAGAGAAAAGTATGCTTAAATTCAAAGGTTCATTGGAAAATATTGAGCAAAAAGAATTGAACCAAGCTCAAAGACTTTTAGATAGAGTTCATAATCCTACAAAAGTCAACAAAGAAGTGACTTCATATGACCTGCGAAACAAATATAATTCTTTGATACCTGTTGAAGTTGCTGAATTTGTAATTGAAAATACAACTAATGACTTTGACGCTGGGCCTGTTAAAATGGTGCTTAGTTTCAAAGGCAGAGACATTTTTGGTGGAATTCACGAACTTTGCGACAAAGACCTGATAGATGTTGACAAAGTACCGGGGTGGTTAGCAGGCGAAAACGGCATTGATTCAGGAAAAATCATTAACGGAGAATTTCATAGAAGCGAAAATAATGACGGCAGATTAATATGAAGTTTATTTATTAAAAAAATAAAATAAAGTTACAATTCTCTATAAATTCCCCATCGTTTCAGTCAAAAATGTCTTCAACTGGGGTTCATTTGGCGGAATAGTTTTATATATTTCTTTTAACCCCTGTATATCTTGTTCCTTTGCAGCCAATAAAATTAGGTCATGATAACTTTTGCATTCCAAATACATTTTCTTTTTCTCCTCATAAGATATTCCAGATATCATTTTGATATAAACAGATGCTTCTTTACCAAAACCGAATTTCTTTAAATAGTCGAAAAAAGGAAGATATCCAATCGGTGATTTTTTGGATGTCGCCAGTTGGTGTAAATCATCAAATCTCTTCAAGCGAGCTAGTGTCCGGCACTTGATATGATACAGCTTTTTATCATTTATCTTGAAAACCTTTACTAAATCTTTGATGTACTTATCTTGGCGTGCTTCAACTAATTTTGCCAAAGTTTCATTCATGGTCAAGTCCGTAAAGTTTGATTGCAAGTTTGAGGACAAGGTTTCCTGGTAGACCCATAGCTTTTCCTGTCGCCTAATCAGTTCATTGTCTTGTTTTATTGCTGGATTATTCAATCCTTTGCTGTAAAGGTCTTGGACCTGAGATAAAAATGTTTTTAAGGTTTGATTTTTCTCACCTTCAAAAAACATTAACAATCCCAAGTCAATAAATTTATCGGTTTGTCGATAATAATCATATAGATAAGAAAAGTTATCCCTCATGAAATATGGATAAAGTTCTGTGTCTGTAATATCTAGTGTTAGGAGTTTTGTCAATTGTGTATTAGTTAATTGTCTTCTAATTACAAGGAGTAGTGAAAGTGCAAGCTGTGGAGAGTTCAATTTTAAACTTTCTTTGATGGCAACATCAAACTCTTCGAGAAGTAAAAGTCCAACAAGTTTCTGTTCTGGTACTTCTTCAATCAGTGTTAATAACTTAGCTAGCTCAAATCGTCCCTCCAAGTATGCAGTATGGGCTATACAAGCCATTGGAATTTTCTCTATTTCTTTAAAAGAAGATGCTTGATCCTGGATGACTGTAAATAATTCTCTATCTTCCATATCTGTCAGCAATTTTATCTTTGTTGTTGCCCAATGTCTGAAGGTACTGGTTAGTAATTTTTCATCGTGTTGATGAGATGCAATTTGGTAACATTCATAAAATTTGTGGGCTTCAAATAATTCATTAAATATATTTGAGAGTCCCATGTGCATATACTGATCGTAAGTCAACCGTACGCCATAAGATCGCAGCATATTCAGCAAGTGGATGGTATCACACACCTTTACAAAATTATCTGAGACCGTTTTTGAAGTATCTAGAGATGCTTTTCCAAACGAAGCTGCCCTTAAAAGCTTCTTTTGCAATGATGAATCCAACTCTTCGCGTGCGGCTTCGACACAATTCTCAACAGCCTCTTGTAATCTGATAGCCTTCAGATTTTGTATCGCTTTGGGTGCGTGTTCCTCCAACAATTCCAACGAGTCCAAAAGAATAGCGCCAGGCTTTGTGGACCCAACTTTAAATATGTTGGCTGTACATTCTTTGACTTTTGATATAAAATACACTTTGTCCGTGGTAAATACTTTCAGACCATCAATTTCAGTGCGAACAGTAACTATCGTCTGTGGGTACCAAAATGTCACATATTGATTACCAGGACCATATAATCTAATCTCATCTTCACAGGTCACCGCTATGCAATCGTTTCCACACCAATTCATACCATTAAAAGTAAAATCTAAAGTGCCTTTAAAAAGAATGGTTTCTTTCTCTCTGAATACCTGTATATCATTGGATTTCATGTTGAAAAGGCATACAATACCTGCATTAGAAATTATAACCTTTTGCCACTGAGTATTAGGATATATTCTTACTAGTTTTTTCGTATAAATCTCAATCTCATGTACACCATTATGACCTAGTAAAATTATGCGATTTCCATCGGTATTCCATGACTCTTTAGTTAAGAGTGAGTATGTATTGTCATTTTTAAAGAGCAGCTCTAGCGAATTCTCTTGAACTGAATAAATGTCTTGTGACTCTTTCATTATCACTATGCCATTCTTATAGTCCCAAATACTATCCTCTATTTGATCGTTCAACGCTACCAGCCTTATTTCGAGGGGATCCCAGCTTCCTACCACTTTCACAGCGTCCTTATAAACTAGAACTAATGAGCCATTCTTGTCAAATTCAAATTTTATCACTTCATCCCCTAAACGTCTCTTGGGAAGTGTTGCTAAATTCTCTGCGCTATAATTATAGATATGAAAGGATTCTTCCAATTCTATTGCAATCAAAGTGGTAGACATCGCATAGGCGTATTTGGTTGACACTGGCCATCGCAACCCACATATTTCTCTGTTTCTGTATAAAACATTTGATAGCTGTTCCCAATTCAAACTTTCATTCATTGAATGTCAGATAATGTAGGATGGTTCAATCTCTTGATTGATATCCTATGGTTTGAAAACCAGTTGTTTTCCTTAGATCGGAGTGTTTGAATTACAGACTTATAACTATATCGGCACGTGATATTAAAGTACAAAGTTGAACGGCGCGACATTGGGGAATGAGTTTCCTGAGAGATTTTCTAATTATCCATATTTTTGATTCTGCTGCAAGTATTTGCTTGCCAATATCAAAGGGAACTAAGATTTCCACAAGATAAGGAACCGCCGAATCCCATTAGATAGCAAGATCACGTGATTAATGACTAGCCTGAATCTTGCACTTTATAGACTGCTCGTAATGAAAACTGAACGTACTATTTAATACTATCTCAACGGATGACCGCAAAAACTTTAAATCGCCCACAGTTTTAACAACATCAGTCATCCAAAGGCATATATATTGAGTTATGGACACGGTTACATTGATTTCCTCCGATGGACAGGCTTTTGACGTATCGCGAGAGGTGGCCAACCTTTCTCCTACTTTAAAAAGCATGCTAGAGAGTCCGTTTATTGAGAAAGAGGGAAAAATATCTTTAGACGGAATAGATCGTAATGTTTTGAGTAAAGTCATTGAATATTTAGAATACAACGCCAAGTACAAAGAGGCTGACGAGAATGGTGAAGATCTACCAGAGTTTGAAGTTCCCACAGAAATGGCCCTTGAACTGCTATTAGCGGCCGATTATTTGAATGTTTAAACAATTATTTGTAAACCATGGCTAAATCATTATAAAGTTTACCCGCCTAGTTTTAGGCTTTGAAGCATTCATGGGGCAGTACGGACATTTGAAACTCGATGTGCCATTTTTAGATAATCTGTCGAGACTCTTCTTTGATATGATGTGATGGCAAGGCAGAGAATATGGCTGGTTCTCCTGGGTAGTTTCCTCTTTCAGAACAGGGCAAATGAAGATAGGATGAAAGTGCGTCAAAAAGTCCGGCAGTTGAACATCAAAGGGTAGTTCGTCTTCTGTAGTCCAATCCACGTGCGAGAGCGCTCTGATGTTTTTGTACTTGATGAAATACTGAAAGGACAGGATACCACTCAACACTATAAGGAACAACGGGGAGTCGAAAAATAGGCGGTTGCGTTGGCAGTACTCCTTAGTAAACAATGATACGCAGACCTCTAGTTGCTCGTGTATCTTTTGCTCAATATTACTGATATTTTGTTTTAGAATAAGCTTTGTCAACAAAGGAGCGATGTCTGTTCCTAGCTCTCGCCTGTTATGTACAAATGCACTGCTGGGTATTTTCCCGGTGAGATATTTATATGCTTCTGTTGCATCGCCCTGCTCTATCAGTTGTAAGCAATTTAAATAATATAGTGCAAATTGAAGAGAGGAGTCATTTTCACACCATTTTTCACATATCGCTGCTTCTCCACGATGAAGATCCTTGACTATCAAGGCCATAGAAATGAATTTATTTGTTGTGCTCTCGGGGATTCCAAATTTGCTTTTCAAATACTCAACCATCATCTCCGAAGTGTCTACTGGCAAACTGCTCATGCTGTACCTAGATATGTGGTATCCAATTGCAGAATCCACATGCTTTTTCGAAGCTTGCGGGATCTTGTTGACATAAACTTCGTCAAGATCAAACTCGTACAACTTGTTAGCCAGCAGTTTGCTGAACTTCGTGTGTTGAGTATTTGCCTGTTTAACGTGCTTTTTAATAGAGTGATCCCATTGCTTGTGAGTCTTCTGTAGCTTTTCGACAACGAGTTCCCGTCTGCGGCTTAGCCTTCTCCTTTCTTCCTTCGTACCTGCATCGGCACTGTGAGGAGCCTCATTCAGAGTTTCTGTGTCATTGATGTGTTTGTTCAGATGTGCTTTCAGCTTCCGTAATTGTGTCTTGAATTCATGTGTCTCTTCCAAACACTGCTTGATTATCGCCTTTTCCTGGGCGTCATCAGTATAAAAGTTTGCAAACTCACCTTGCAGCGATCCCAACAACGATGACATAGTGCAAGGCCAAATCAAAAACCCTGATCAAACCTACTTCAGCGTTAATATTCGTTTTGTTGCTTCGTTTTGGAGCGTATGCCTGGAATGTAACCCTTAGTATAATCTAGATGCCGAACCTCCCCCATTATTTGATTTGATCGCCCAAGCGAAGTCCCCACCACGTGATATAGACAAAACGTCTCATGCAAAGCGCTGGAAAGCCGGCATCAGGTTTCCAAAATGATGGCGACTCTTCATGAATTTTGAGTCCAGTGCAGTTTTCATACACACTACCTTCTTGCCCCACGGCTCAGACATCTTTGGAGATGTGCCGCGAATCTATTGGCAGATACATCTCTATTACAATTATCACAATGAAGGTACTGTGAAGATTCAGGTTGCTTGGGAAATCCGTTTATATCTAAAACACCGTTTGGATCATAGTAGTATGGTTTCAGGTTTGCGTAGCCCGCTTGAAGAGCCTGTTGCCGCGTGGTTTCTCGCGCTACAATATCTTGGATCATCATTGTCAATAGATTGTGCAATATCCCCGAGGAAATTGATTCCACAGTGTCATACATGATCACCACAATTAATCTTTGAACTGTGAAATACCAGCCAATCTTAGCAGGAGATCCAGCAATAAAGTCCTTCTTTTCTCGCTATAGACTGAAATCATTTTGCACTCAAACCCAAGTTAGTTGCCGTGAAAATTCCACTCTTAATTAAGCTTCATGCATGAACCGCAAATCAGCCGACTTGGCTTGACAAGGACAGAGCTGTAAAACTTGAAAATATTCTCAGAAATAAATAATATGTAATAAATAATATTTGCACACCTAACACAATTGGTATTGTGCCGACAAGCTCCCGCGACGGAGAGATATGCGGCTACTAACCTTACCTCCATACGGCACGAATACATAAGTCTCAAAAAATGAGTAACATAAGCTCCATGACATGATTGAAACATCTAAAGTTTGGAGCGTAGCTCATTCGAATTAATACCCTCGGCCTCCCTTTTGATAGCAGCTGCCAGAGTCTTGTCTACGCGAGCAAACATTGCATAAACACGGTTTCTGATCTCGGGGCATGCATTTGCAACATGCACTGCAATATTATGGGCAACATGTGCCTGTTGCCCAGGCTGCTTACTCAAAACCTTTTGATACAAATCGCGGGCCTGCATGTAGTCAACATCGCCGGGTGAGGTCTTCCAATGAAATGGTGTAGCGGGGCCATTCCATACCTCTTGGTGCTCCTGTATCGGCCTCTCTTTTTGGATGTAGGCATAAGGTTTAGCCGTAGAGAGGTAGTTCGGCTCGTTTCCAAAGTTTCCATTAACATTCATAGGTCCATCTCTAATTGCTGGGTTAAAAAACCGAGAGGCATATGGACAGTTGACAGGAATTTGATTAAAGTTTGGGCCCAATCTGTAGCGATGCGCATCAGGGTAGGAAAATAGCCGTGCTTGTAGTACAGGGTCTGCACTGGCTTCCTGATAAGGAACTGTGTTACTTGGCGAGAAAGCAGCCTGCTCAATCTGAGCAAAAAAGTTTAATGGATTTTCATTCAAAACTATCTTTCCTACACGGCGCAAAGGAAACCTCTTCTGTGGCCATACTTTTGTCAAATCAAAAACGGAATATGGCAACTCTTTGGCTTCACTCTCGATCATTGTTTGAATATACACTGTCCATGATGGATAATCACCTTTCTTTATGGATTCGAACAGATCCTGTTGCGCATAGTCTGGGTTTTCACCAGATATTTTAACGGCTTCCTCATTTGTTAAGTTTTTGATGCCTTGGTCCGTTTTAATGTGCACTTGCACATAATGCCATTCGCCCTTCTTGTTTGACCACTTGTAGGTATGCCCCGAGTACCCATTCATGTTTCTGTAACTAGCTGGTGTCCCACGATCAGAAAATAACACGATGAGCTGGTGAATTGCCACTTGGTTCTCAGGTGTTGTCAAAAAATCCCAGAACATGTCAGCATCTTTCAAATTTGTTTGTGGATTACGCTTCTGAGTGTGGATAAAATGAGGAAACTTTGAAGGATCACGGATAAAAAACACTGGTGTGTTGTTGTAGACCCAATCCAAATTACCTTCTTCCGTGTAGAATTTTGTTGAAAATCCTCTGGGGTCCCTTGCACCGTCACTCGAGCCCTTTTCTCCGCCGACCGTCGAGAACCTAATCAAACATCTTGTCTTCTTGCCTATCCCATTGAACATGGCCGAGCCACACACATCTGTGATGTCATCTGTCACTTCAAAATAACCAAACGCACCCGAGCCATGTGCATGCGGGTTTCTCTCCGGAATTCTTTCGCGGTTGAAGTGGGCCAGAGACTCGATCAAGTTAGAGTCTTGCATTAGCAAGGGACCGTGGGTCCCCACCCGCTGTGTTGCGAAAGGTTCATTGAGAGGGTTACCTTGAGTACTGGTGACAACCCTGTCATCCCTGACGTCTGAAGTGTTTGTTTTGTCGCTGTCTTTTCCGATCATTTGAGGTTTTCTGAACTCCGGAGTTACGCGGTTACTGGTATTATTGTGATTCACTAGAGAGTTCTTCCAAAACCTCACTTCTGTAGTCGAGGTCAGTATATCTAGTAGTCAAATAAATTCTGATGTGTCTAAGCTCTTTCGATAACACAGGACACTTGGATAGGATCATTTTTTTGATTGAGGGTCTCTCTTTATATTTTTTACCTTATTATATTGGGGAAGGACATGCATGATTGTGCATCTCCAACCTTTTTCGGTGATAATCAGATAAGGGTCACATGCATTTCCCCGGATATAGAAGGAATGAGAACCATCCCAGTAACGATAGAAGCCCACGAGCAGCTCAAACCACGATCAGAAACAGAGTCTGCCACAACAAAACCAGCGGACAAGACCAGTTTTGTTTTGTTTCTATCGGATTATTAGAATAAATATTACTGTGCAAAGACAGAGCAGTTAATGTTTATGCTAATGTACTGCTTGCATATCATTGGTGACATTTTTGGTGCCATCCTTGTAATCCTCGAGCAAACAGGTCGAAGGAACATCGTATGTAGATATCATTGATTGCATACAATATACAAAGTCAAAAAAGCAAAGCTGTTCAAGAAAAATCGATCTCTGGAGCATCTATTTCAACACTTTACCGTCCACAATTTTCTTGGATTCACCATCAACAACAACTGGCTTATCCCATGCCCACATATTGCAGACAAACTCTTTGTCCTCATTCTTGCTGGGATCCAACTTTTCGTAATTATAGGATTCCCAATCAGGAGCTACGTCGAATGCTGGAACATTATCTTGACCTCTGATCAATACTGCACCAATAATGCCGTTGTTGTTGTTTTCTCCATAGACGACCAGACTACCAAACATGTACTTTGTGGAAGCTGACAATCTATTAAAGAAACCACCAATCAAGTTGTTCGACATAAAAGTAAGGGTTAGCTCGTCATTGTACTTGTAAGAAACTTTCCATAATGAGTACTCTTCTGGATTATAGTGCTCCCAAAACCATGGCAAAGCAACTGGCCTTGTATCTTCGTTTGAGTACTTTCTCTTCCATTCATCTAAGACGAAGTTTGGCTCACCGAGAAGGGCTAGGGGGTGTTTTGGCTTTTTTGGCTTTTCTGCTTCTGGAGCTGCTTCTTCCTTTTTAGGAGCAGTTTCCTGTTTCTTGGCTGGCTTCTCAGCAGCCTTCTTCTTGTTACTGACTGGTGGTTCAAGCGCCTTGGCCACAAACTTGAATTCTTTGTACTCGTCTTTCAAATAATCCGAGGCAATTACAGTTTTGAACCATCTTGTGATTCCAGTGTACTTCTTTCTCCATGCATCATCAAAGATCGTCTCAAATCCTCTAGTAAACATTGCAGCACCAACGAGGTCGGCAATAGTGATGTGTTCACTAGCCAGGTAAGTGTATTCCTGAAGTCTTTCTTCAAAAAGAGTAACAATGTTGTCTACCAACTGGCGAGACTCATCGCAGGCTTTTTTGTTATAAGGAATAACGCCTTTCAACGACTGGAATACTTTTGCCAAATGGATCATGAAATCAGCGTTGGCCAAAGATTCCCATCTAATAATCTGTGCCCTTTCTTTATGGTTGTTTGGACTGGCATAGAGCTTTGCTATGGTTTTTTCGTCTTCACAAAGATGAATCAAGTAGTAGTTGATTGCCATATGCTCTGTTAGTTTGAAACCATTTGCATCAATAAATGCAGGCAATTTCTTGAGGGGGAATTCTCTTGCAAACTCATCTTGTCTTGCAGTGTAAGGATCAACAATTTTAATGTCGAGTTTCAAATACTTGACCAGGGCTCTGGGGACCAAGCTTCTGATCCTGAAGTTGGAATACAAAATACCTTGAGACATTATCGAATTGACTTATTTAGTTTACTTGGTTTTAGGAGTCAAGAAGCTTCCAATTGCTATCATTATGAAAAGACGGTTACTGTTAATGTAGGAATATCATATGTTGTCAATATGATACGCCACGTGATACTGTGCTTGAAATGACGTCTTCAATCCTCCGATGTCTAGACCAAAATGAAAAAGTGCCGGTGCTGCTGCAAATTAAAGACTCTCATCATTTGGAAAAAAACAATTTTTAGAACATCTGATAGCAGCCGAGATCACAACCTGTCAGCTTTTTATATTTATCCGCTTTGTTTGATGGGCTATTGAAGTTAGTCGTATACAATGATTGTGTTTATTATTATCAGGTGCCGCATATGCTGGGAACATCGACTTAAGTCATAAGAACACGTCTGCATAATAAATGAACAAGTATGACTTGTTTTGCGGTAATATATCCGGTAAATTACCAAAATAAACAATGCCAAGTCTTACATTATATCTAGCTGATATGGAAGTTCCAGAGATTCTGCCAAAGGCTTTTTTTAGTTTCTAAAGGTCCCAGTTAAGTAGCTGAAGTGCACCACGACCATTCAAGCCAAAATATCAAAATGCATAGCACCAAGGGAAAAAGATAAAGCAAAATTACTACTCAGATTGTATAATTACAGTAATATTCCCTGATCTGCTCAAAAACTTTTTACCTCATATAATTTGTTCTTTTGTAGACTATTTCGTCGTAAATTGCTTCTCTAGATAGTTATTCTTAGGCGGGATCGCTGCAATAATTTTCGTAGCAACTGCTTTGTAATTGCAACATAACAAAAGCCAAGCAGTACTTCAAAGAGACTTTTAAACTTTGACGTAAGGTTGAGATCGCCGGTTGTTTTTTACTGATATAGAAAAGCGATTATTTAGGAATATTTTCCCCATCCAATGGCAGTTGAAATAAGAAATGATACGTTATTATTTGCGAATTTTGGACTAGAAAGAGAGGGTGTCTTTATTGTGCTAAAAGTCTTGCGATGGAACTAATTTATCCCATTTTGTAAAAAAATTCCTAGTTGAATTCTCTAAGAAGAATAAAATTCTTATTCAAACTCCTCCTTTCTCAACAGTTAAAATAGATTTCAACAATTGACACCACACTTTCAACACAGGAATATCACTACCTGAATCGACGGCGTAAAATCCTTCAAATTTCTTGGCGACTGCAACAATAACGACTATCACAAAGGTATTGTTGATCTAATTTGTCTAAATAGCCAAGTATGGTGACAGCCTCAATTTTTCTAAGCCCTGTTGGCACTGTTGTTTGTCTCTGTTATAAGAGGGCTCTTCGTCCCGGCGGAACGCATGCCTGAAAGGATAGAATGCCCAAAATGAGAATACTAAGCCCCCACTAGGCGCTGTCCATATCGTTTATACGTCACCCGGATGTCTAAGATCCTCCAAACCTTCTTTATATAGATTTACGGCTCTGTTTTGTTTACTGTTTGGCCACAGGTCCAGAAGGCATCACAGCTGAGTACCGTTGGTCGTTACTTTTCGTCCTGATTCGTAGCTTAAAATATGACAACTACTCCAAGGAAGCTTACAATATGAACCTACAAATCTGTTCCTTGGAGCAAAGAGTTTTTTTTTACATTATTGTTTAATGGCAAACGACCAGAGTTGCTTTCCACTCCTTCGTCATAAGCTTTTCCTGTAGTGGCATTCTTTCAACATGCAGAGTTGGCGTGTGTGTAAATCCAGTTGCCAAGTTTGATTTTACCATGGGGGACCCTCCTATTACGTACATAACGATGTTCATTGTGCCCCAGGCTTCTTCCATACTTCGCGGGCTCGACTCTCTCCACCTTTGCAACTTTTGGCGTACTGAAGGCATCACTGGTGGTTATCCACAAACGTGGGAAAGATGGCTCTGGTCGGCAATTCTCAACAATGCTTCTTTGGCCTATGGCTTACAGGATCAACCTCATATCTCAATTTGGAACATTGTTTGTTTTTTTCGTATCTAACAATGAAATGAAAAGCGTCATTTCCTTGTTTAGGTGACACTACGGCTTAGGTTATGAAATCTGAAACCGAATCTGAAACACATAGAATGCCTTTGCAGCCTACAGCAGTCACCTGTCGAAATGACTCCTGTTTTGTTTGCTAAGCTGTTAAACGTATAATAGAGAACAAGAGACTTGCAGCAAACGTAGCCCAGAGCTTGTTGCATTGGTAACAACAAGATTTGTACGGGCAGAGTAAGTCTTCGGTAGATCATCGATGGCTATCTCCAAACAAACAACCAAGCGTGCATTTTTTTACATACCTGCATACTAGTTACAGGCATTATGGAGAGAAATTTGTTTCAAATATAATAGAAATTACTTGTAATTTTTGAAGTCTTAATCAGTGGTGTTGCAGCCCCAAAATCTTCAGGTGCAATGATACGGAACCACTGACTGGATGCGTACTAGGCATAGGGAATTCTTGTTTTACTTTGACAGACAGCAGTCTACACATGCTTTCGATCTGCCGCGCCGGTCGCTTGGTATATATATGCATATGCTTGTGCTCGGGCACTCTGGTGATGGTATCACCCTACGCTCGTCGTTCCTCACATTACGGTAACAACCGTTGCGCACACACAAACCACATAGGCAAAAGAAGGAAGAAACAAAAGTCGTGTGTTCTTCCAGATTACTTCATCTGTTATAGTCCCATTCGCCAGTCACTGACATTTTTCCTGGTCCCACTTCTGAGACGCTGAGGATTATATATAGCAATATATATATACTGCTCTCTGTTGCTTTCGTTGCAAGCCAGATAAGTTCAGAGGTTTCTCAGGTCCAACCTGAAAAGACAGCTAGGTAAAAGTCCATCTGTGCAGACGAGACACAAACACCTCATTCCTGAGTTGTGGGTGCATATTCAAGTGAACAGGCTGAGATATTTGGCCAGAACCAGGTCGTGCAGATCAACCCGTTCCTTGCAGGTGAGGATATTGCAGGACGGCTTCTAGTCGCTTTCTTTCCGAGTTCGGCGAGAAAAACAAAATCCAAAATTTAATTTGGGCTCCCAGACCATCGCTGTGCGAGTCAAAAATATATATAGACAATAAGCAATCGGGTGGAACCCAGTGGGAAATGACAACCCACAGCGACTCGGATGACTTTTCAATAGCAATCAATCGTATTCCCATAGACAAGGACCACTTGAAGCTTGAGAAAGTTGCCACATTAGACTTTGGACAAGGCAATAAAATATCCATGACCGTACCGGGAGAAGAGGGACCGAATGAAGAATTAGATACAGAGAAGAAACCACATATCAGCGTCAGTTACGGGAAAAGTATTGCAGATTCAGACGAACACGTCAGCCAATCTATTCCGGTTCCTTTCAACTCGCTCCAAAAGCTCGGCGTTTTGTGCGTGTCGCCTGGTTTGCAGACCGACAGGATGAGCAACAAGATGCTGAGCACCATTGAAATTTCTAAAAATATCGAAAAGGACCAGAGAGCTACTATTGCAAAATTATCTTCCAAATTGAAAACGGAGGCCGATAACGATAATGACGACGATTACGATGTTGACAATGATCAAGAAGAGGATAACCTGCACTCCGAGGACACAGATAAGGAAACTTCTTCGCTCAATAAGAGATCGCTTGAGTTGAGGGCAAAGCATGCGTCTCTCAAACGCAGATGTATTCCGAAGCCTCTGAATTTGCGGTTCACCTCTAATCCGGACAACTATCCCTACGGCTTTTCGAACTCCGAAGAGGGGGCAGCTGGCCTTGATTTGACCAGTAATCCAGACCTGGTCTACGAACATAACTATCCCAGACGCTTGACTGCCCAAAACGGTGATAATTCAGTAAAAAGTGCACCACCAACACTAGCGAATTTTCCGCAACGAATTGGCGATAGGACAAAGGAACCGTCTATCTTAAAACCCAGGGTGCAATATCTGGGAAAACTACCGCACAGTTATAAGACGAGGGTACATAACCGTCATGGATCACGCAAATTGGATCATGGCTACTCTAATGCATCTGGAATTTATGGTAGTGGTCTTGGAAGATCACCGGTCGGATCATACCCACCCAATATGGCGCGTTCACAACAGTTGCTATCAGGCATGGTACCTTACCCAACGCCATATTATCCGTATTTTTATCCACATCTAGCTGGCATGTACCCACCAATGATGCCTCCGGTGCCACCACCAACAGCATTCATTGATTCAGTCAACCAATACCCCAAAACAGCAATGCCATACTCTAGCCAAGGAAGGTACTTCAGGGATACTATACTTGGTGAACAGAAAAGGAAGTCTAGACCTTGGGTAACTCATGGTAAACAGAATAAAAATCCGCACATGGACCTAAAGTGTTCCAAGTCGTCCGATTTAAATGAAGAGGTTCAATCGCAGGCAAAGACAAAAAGTAACCCATTGCCAGGTGATTCCCAGGATTCTGCCGTAAGTATGAGCGGACCAAACTTCAAAACACAGAATATAGCATCCAATGAGGCTCACATACGAACAGATCCTTCCGATATGGTTGGAAGTAACGGATCCTACATCGAGAACGTGGTTCAAACCACTACCCAAGGCATAGCAGCTAAAAATGAGCTGGCATCAGGCACATATGGAGACAGTACTGAAACGAAACAAGTAGAAGGATACGAGAATCCAACCCCAAGCCAGATGTCTGGCGAAGTCCACATTATGAGTAATGTCTTTGCATTTTATTTTCCCAAAACATCACCACAAATCGACAAAAAGATGTTCATGAGCATATGTGACAAGATATGGGATGATTCGGTAGAACTAATCGAGGCCGATGCACAGAAATAAACGTTGTGACTGGCAAGAAACAAGTCTGGATACCATTATTTCCATCGCTACCACATAATTTGAATCATACCTCTCGGAAGAATCTTTCTTCTGCGTTCCGTGCATGTTAGGCACACAGAAATGTGCCGTTCATCGGCCACCAAAAGAAGACCAAGGGAAGGGTACGTTTCCGTACTACAACACGGAAAAGCTTGCTATCGTGCTCACTTGTTGCATACATTATTGAAGAGGTATTGCATGGCAGACGCCCTTCTCCTCTTTGCTAGTCGCTGCCAGTCCATTGGAAGATATCACTTAACATAGAATAGCTTGTAATAAGCCGATGTATACATATATAGGGACATCAATCAGAAAAGACTGTAACAGTAGCAAGAAAAGCGCGATGGAGGGCCCGCCGACAGAACCCCGGCCCCAGCATAGAAGTGGCAAGATCAACCAGAGTTTAAAACTATGTACATGTGTCAAAAGAGCGCTAGAGAGAAGACGGTCGCTCCCGCCTCAGTGCATAACAGCGGTGCGACGTTGTCGTCCTCTAAAACAGCCGCTTCTACAAAGCTGCAACCACCCCCACAGTCGTGGCCACCGGCCAGCACCTTGCTTTGTTACTACATTTATTTAATAAGTAACCACCCGCAGTTAACATAATAATTGTAGCAGAAGTAGTCGCTATCTAGCACGGCGGCCTATCCGAAGGTAAAACTATGCTGCGCCAGCAGTCGGCTCTCCTACAGCGAGAATGTAAGCACACCCAGAGGCAAAACAGCTTTGAGGGCTCCTCACAGAAACAGCAATTGTGTCCGCGTCGCAAGTACCGCGTTCCGCAGATCTCGCTCCGCAGATCTTCTCAGCCTGATCTGCGGAGATGAGCACTCTCAGAGCCCAGAAAACATTGCAAAATGGCGTAAGTCCACAACAGCTTTTCCGGGCTCTTCCCAGCTGCCCCCAGCAGCACACTTGTGAGGGTCCCATGTGTTTACACCGAACCTGGACAGGAGCTCTGCTGCCTGTCCTCAGAACAACTGAATCTGAGACACCAGCCGACAGCTACAGGCCGAATGTTGCTGGGGGCTGATCTAATAATGATACATAGCAAGTGGGTGTCGCGTCATCACCCCGTTAGAGGTAATATTTGTGTTTCAGCCGCCCCAGGATCGCTGCAACACGGCTGTTTCTACCGTTCGTCTGGGACGCAAGCAGCAGGGCAACTGAGGGCATCGACGGCTTCTATGCATGTTCGTGGAAAGGTATCTTGAAACCGCAAACTGGATTACCTGCCGTAACGGTATGTGTGACATTGTGTATATTATAACTTGCGACGAATGCCAAGTTTAGATTCCGGCGAGGACCCAGCACAGCCTAAACACATACACACACACACACACACACACATATGGGAAGAAACCCGGTGTGGTAACTTGAACAATATATTTAGCACACACTGAGACGCATAACTTCTGTCTACGGATATAGAGCGGTTTTACGTCTACTGGGCGGCGTCGTGGAGGATTGTGCCGCATCTTGCGAAGATTGTAGTCACGTGTGTAACTCAAATCTTAAGCGGAGGGAAAAAAATTTCCCGTAATATGCCCACGCTGAGACCCTAGTGCACATGACACTATTTGGGTTTCTCGGAAAGAGGATTAATCAATAACAACAGTATGCACACAGGTGACGAACTCAAACAGGATAGCCAGAACCGGGGCCCTACGTGAGAACTTATCTACGCAGAGCAAGTGACATAACGAGGGTCTACAACTGAGAGCTCGTATAGGCAGCACAAGGACAATCCATCGCGCGCACGCACAGCCGTTATCTCTACGCTAGCCGGTCGACTAGTCCCACCAAAAGCCACCACAGGAAATCTTAACGCGGCTACAGAATGGTTCCCCTAGCTCTAATTTCCAATCGACTGCGGAAAAACCCATGGTTTATGATATCTGTTCCGCTGATATCGCTCTTCCTTCTGTATCTGCGCTACCTCAACGTAGACGACATGCTCCTGAAGGACGGGATGTCCATCGCAGACTACAAGTGGGCTAACGAGAAGGAGAACACGTACTACTTCCCATTTTCCAAGAAGTACCGAATGCCTAAGTACTCATACAAGAAGAAATCAAACTGGTTGTTTAACGACCGCGTGGACGACATCATTCCCGAGGGCCACATTGCGCATTACGATTTGAACAAACTTCACGCGACTGAGGACGCGGCTCTGAACAAAGAGACTGTTCTCATCTTGACGCCGATGCAGACGTTCCACCAGCAGTTCTGGGATAACTTACTCCAGTTGGCGTACCCCAGAGAGCTGATCCAGTTGGGCTTCATCCTACCAAAAAGCGCATCGGGTGACGCAGCCCTCGCAAAACTGGAAACCGCCATCAAACGTGTTCAGACGGACAAGAAGACGCAGCGGTTTTCGAAAATTACTGTTCTCAGACAAGACTCGGATGGTTTCAACAAGCTTGGAGAAAAGGATAGGCACGCGTACGAAGTCCAGAAGGAAAGAAGGGCTGCAATGGCGCTCGCCAGAAATGAACTTCTATTTTCTACGATAGATCCCCACACGTCGTGGGTTCTTTGGCTAGATGCAGACATTGTGGAAGCACCCTCGACATTAATTCAGGATATGACTGCGCATAATAAAGCCGTGCTCGCGGCAAACGTTTATCAGCGCTACTATGACGAAGAGAAGAAAGAAAACACAATTAGGCCATACGACTTTAACAACTGGGCTGAGAGTGACTTGGGCTTGGAGTTAGCATCACAAATGGCCGACGACGAAATCATCGTCGAAGGTTACGGTGAAATTGCAACTTACAGACCTCTTATGGCACATTATTACGACAGTAAAGGTTCCCAATTTGAGGAGATGAAACTGAACGGTGTCGGTGGGGGTTGTACCCTAGTCAAGGCTGAGGTTCACCGTGACGGGGCAATGTTTCCAAACTTTCCCTTCTATCATCTGATAGAGACCGAAGGGTTTGCTAAAATGGCACAGAGGCTAAATTATGAGGTTTTCGGTCTACCAAACTATCTGGTCTACCACATTGAGGAGACGAATGAATAATTCCTCACTAATTTGTAGAAGTCGTATACAAAATACAGCATAAAAATAGGAATACTCAGATTTTCATTCTTAAAAAATATCAAAAATACTATCTTCATATGTATACTATAAAGCAGACCTACTAAAGGAGATGAATAAATAAAAAGCAATGCTTTTCCGACAAGCATGGTATTGTATGTTGTATAGCATATTTTCAGCTGCCTATTCTGTGGTAATATTTATCAATTACTTCACCGTGGGCTAAATTGTCATCCGAAGAAGTAGAATAGATTTTTGTTTTCTTCAATTTTTTTGTAACAGCATCTAAATCCAGCTTCAAGAAGTTCTCCATGAATTTCCCAATTTCTGTATTTTCGTGATTTCCTTGTAAAGTATCTAAAATACTATGCCAGGTTGGTTTCCTATTGGAGTATGCGTAAATATTAACATCGACGGCACTATGTCCATGCGTGGTCCATCCAACTTGTGCGCGAAACGACACCATATCGTTCAATTTATCTTGGATGACATTAGGATCAGTTGCCTCGCTCAATATCGCAATATCTTCTTCAGTGTAGTCATCAATTTCGAGATCCCGCTCCAAGACATTCCTGACAAAATGGTGTTTGTTCTCCTTGTCATGAGTTACTATTTTTGTGGCTAGGTATTCTCCAGAATGTTTAGCTTTTCTCAATACCTCTGGATACCAAACATATTCTGGATACTCTACTGTCACCTGTCTGGACGTGACCAATCCACCGGTTTCATGGTCCGAGGTGGAAAGAACAACAGTTTCAACATCAGACTGCTCTACAAGTTCCAGGATCTTAGCAAACGCCCTGTCAAATGCCATAACTTCTCTTACCTGAGCGGCTGGATCGTTTTGGTGGCCAGCATGGTCAATTCTTGAGCCTTCGATAAGAAGAAAAAATCCTTTGTCACTGCCCTTTGTGGCTTTCGATAAAGCATTATAAGCAGTGACGGCCTCCTCTTCTAAAGATGGATACTCTGAATCCTCACGGTCAATTTCAAAAGGTATATCGTTGTCAGCGAGTAAAGCTAGCAATGGTAAAGTTACGTTTTGTCCGAGTTGCAGCTGATCAAAGCCAGATCTGTCTGCTACGTACTGCCACCCATCATCCTCGGCTTCAGCAATTAGATTTCTGCCATCCTTGCGCGAGCCGCCTGTACCGTAGTGATTGTTGCTTTCAGGAGAGTAAAAGTGGGTCCGCCCACCGCCAATCATAAGGTCAACCATTCTCCCAAGTGAATAATCGCCCAGTTGGTGCTGTGCTATCAGATCCTCCTGAAATCTGTAGGTAGCATGTGCGCTAAAAGAAGCTGGAGTTGCATCTGTGATTCTTGTAGTCACTACCAGTCCTGTCTTATAGCCCTCAAGTTTAGCAGCCTCCAGCAAGGTTCCACATGCGTTTTTGTCTGGATCAATTCCAACTGCACCATTATATGTCTTGATAGCGCAAGAAAATGCGGTGGCGCCAGCAGCTGAGTCAGTCACCAGTGAATCGGAAGACCTAGTTCTGGAGGAGCCAATCAAATGACGGTCAAGAGTCAAGATATCGTCAATCTCTAGTTTCTCCACATGCTGTCTGTAATATCTCGTTAGCGATAGCGAAGCCGGGCCCATACCATCTGTTACAAAAAATATAACATTTTTCTTCGAGTTCTTTAGCATACATGGCGTCCCGAAGCTGGCCTTATTGTGTAGGATGATTAGAGTGTATGCCAGGAGCAGAATGCAAGCAATCTTGTGGATTGGTTGAAAACCCTTGGACTTCTGCATAGTCCTGCTCTCTTTGGTTATCATTGCATTAATATTATATCTGATATTTCTTTGGGCTTGTGTTAACCTATAAGTTTCCGTATCTCTCTTGATATCTCCCTCGGTATCTTTATATTATTGTGATCCCTAATTGATCGCCTTTTATACGTGGTTGCACCGCCCTGTCCTATTATTGATATGTGGCTGACAGAGAGAAAATGGAACCAAAAAAATACACGACCGTTAGCAAACTCGCATGCTCAGGATGGATTCCTTGATTGTAAATGTCGTGTCCTTACCAATCCCAAAGTGCATATATTATTATACAGTAAAAGCTTTAATCTAAAATTAGTGGTTCTTTAGTAGCGAGAGAGAAGCGCGCTCGTTAGGAAACGACGATGTCCATCCTTTTACAGCCGGCAGATGTAAACATATCACAAATGTCCTACTGATAGGAACTTGTCTGTAATCCTTCTATCTTGACTACGAGCGAGCTTCGGGCTGAACCACGAGATTTGCGCTGTGCGCCCCATGTCCGTGACAGGAAGCTACCTCATCTATATAGAGGCGGGCGGTTTGTCTTGTTTCGTTTGAGTCTAATCAGCAGCCATTCGGCTGCGTCTTGGACTCCGTCACCCTTTAATGCACTGACAGGCAATACTCTGCTGTCCCGGGCGCCAATATGTTCGGCCATCTTATTAAAAATCTGTTTAATATCTTCTACCTCCATCCGATCTGATCTGTCCTGTTTGTTTGCTAGCATCAGTACTGGCACACCTTCAGTATCTTCATCCATCATAATTGTGCGTAACACGTCGCTGCACTGGCTTATCCGTTCTCTGTCAGTGCTATCGACCACAAATATAATGCCGTGGCACTGCGGGTAGTATTCCGGCCACATTGACCGCAGCGACTCCTGTCCACCAACATCCCAGAACTTCAATATGCATTTATTATCAATTGGGATCTGTGCAACGTTCTGTCCGACCGTAGGCACGATTTTGTCCAAGTCTTTCGAATGTAACTCGTATTTGCTCTTTAGCGTTTCAAGAAACGTAGTCTTGCCAGCATTGTCGAGCCCCAGGATCAGTATGGAATATTGTTCTCTGCGGTTCCAATTATTATATATCCCTTTGGCTAGGTGAAACATCACAACGATCTATGCCTTAGATCTTTTCCGAAATACTTACTCTTGACTGTTTGTTGTCCTTTTCAGCATCGCTTTTCATCCTTCCAGGGCGCAGATAAATTAATATCCCAGAACCGAAGATCTAGTTTTATATACTGCCCGGTAGACATCAAGGGCCAGGCAAGTATGGCAATCATTGAAACCATTGAAACCTTAAAACTAATTAATAACGCCCTTTTGTTCCTATTTATTTAAATGCCTTATTTACTATCTCTATATCATTGATGGCATCACTTCTGCATCTCATCTTGCCCGGATGGAGAAACCCTCTCCTCCCGCTTCTTGTACAGTGAGGAAAGTCTCTTCTTGTCTTCAACTTCAGTTTGCAGGCGTGTTCGCAGTTCAGTGCACTTCTTCTCGATGTATTGCTCACTCAGATCGTCCTGCTCTTCAAGTTCATCCCTATACTCTGAAACGCGGACTTCTATTTCTCTTTTGCTGAGATGTTGCTGAATACTTTCATGCTGGAGTGTCTTAGGTCTTCTGTCCGTAGACTTCTCATTAATTCGGTTCTTTGAGATACGCTTCTTCTCCCTGGACTTGTAGTTAAGGTTTTTCTCTCCGTTGTCCGCAAGAGACTTCTGCACATAGCCAGATGTGGAAGATCCCTTCGCCGATTTCAGGCCGATCCCGTTATAAGACATCAAAATCTCTTCGGTGAGATTTCAAGACATAAACTGGGCCTTTTCACCTGTATTATGCTTCACGGTCGTGATTCAAGCTTAAGTAGTCTGTCGAAGTTTTTCGCGATATGCATACATAAAAATATATAATAAAACACGCTGAGAGTTACGCAGCCAGGGTTCCAAATCCAAAGGAAGGCCCGGTTGGCTAGCATTCAAACTCTAAAACAATGAAGTTATCGTCTGCAAACATCAAGTCATCAAGACCTAGTTCATCTAGGTTATTTCGGTCTTCGTTCGGCACTAGTTTTCCACCTATCCAGTTCAGGTTTCGTAGAAACGTAGAAACGCTACTGACGTTGTCCCTTCTGATATAGAGTCTCATAAACTGTGTGTCAAGCGAACTGGCGAGCTCAAGCAACGCCAAAAGCCACTCTCTATTGTTATTTGTGTCACTTCGTCGTTTTCCCTCCATCTGCTTGGGCAGTATTACATGAAAGTACTGTGCTTCGTCAGATTTGCACCAAATGATGTCCTTGAAGTGTAACGGCAAGAACACCATACTATATCTCGTCCCGAGGGTTCTCCACAAAGCGCTCTGCTTTAATGTGTACCCACCGATGCCGTGTCCTGTCTTTTCTGCAAGCCTGGTTGACACCAGTCGGTTCAGGGACTTGCCCATTTTCTCGACAACCAAACGTTGCACCTTTTTCATCTCAACGGACGTCTCAAGTTTCCCGACATAAAATTGCGTCTCTACTAGCATTATGATGTCCCAGTACAGTTCGACAACGTCCGAAACTTGTGATAGATAGGATTCCGCGATGTCACGCATGCCAATCGGTGAATCCAGCGCTCTCTGTGTACGAGTAGTTGTGTATTAGCGGAGCATCTGTGAATTTGTCGTTCTTGAGTAGATTTTTAATCGAAAACGTAAAGGATATGCCCGAGTTTGAAGGGTTGGTGATTGCTTTGTGGAAATTAGACGTATTCAGCATCTCGACGACGTGGGACTGCTTTCTCTCCAACGGCATTAGTCTGGCGGACGTTGGCATGGTCGTCCTATTTCTTTCTGGTTTCATAGCTGGTATAGGTTTATATACCTTGGTCTTGGTTTTCTGCTCTGGCGCTTCTGCTGTTTAGACTTCTAATAGGTGTGATATCTGACACTCCGTTGATAAGTCTTGAAGACTTGCTCACTTACCTATTTGCTAACCAGTGTGCCACAGTATCGAAAAAAAATGATCATGTGATAATTACTGGGCTTCATCAGTGAAGTATTGGGAGGCATAGGCAAGGGCCCTGGTCGTCGTTTAAAAGCTTTTCTAGCAATTTAAGTGTCTTATTAGGGGTTTGAGTGTGTATCGAAATTATGGACCTCACCTGTGGCTTGCATTTCGACTTCCCTATGTAGTTCCACAATGCATAATATATCACGTGCTCCTTCAGCTTGAACCCACAGTGTTGACTGCCGCTACATTTTCAATAGTCACCGAGAGCATATTTGCCAGTTAGGTTTAGAGATTAAGCGTTACTATTTATCACTGGTTGGTACACCTGTAAAATAGTTGGATCTCTCTCGGACAGATATCTCATGGCGGAACTATGACTACAGCTGCTTGGCTTGCTAGCGGGCTTCGCATCTTGTATCTGAGTACAATTCACAGCCGTACCGGAAACCCTGACGACATTGACTTTGTCTCTATCTACGAACAAGCTACCTGTTTTAGCATAAATGTAAAGAACCATACTCACTGTACCTTTTAAGATACGGCAGGAAGGTATATAGAGGAACATTCCCGCCATTGACAGACACATTCGGAGATTTGAAAAATACCAAGCAACTGCGAAAACTCATCACATCCTTAATGATACAATTGGCCAACTTTCGCCCAAGAAATAGTCACGCGGTGGGCAGGAGAAATATGGTCACAGTTTCCTGCCGTGGATGAGAATCGCGGCTAAATATTTCATAACTTTTCCAAAAGGCGGTACAGACGGCTATCTATGACCATTTTAAGAACTTATTGGCACTCCAGGCCGTTTTTCAGGAGCTTAAGCTATCTTGCCTTTTCCGTCAAGGTAGCCGTGCACAATCCAATGTGAGCTGCCAACACGACTAAAGTAACAGGGAAGTCGGAAGTTCTTAACTAGCTTTCGAAACTTCATATATCCTTTGAAAGCACTCAATCATTATTTTCAAAGGAAAATGTATTATGTGGTATGGATTTGCAAGCTGAGCCTTTCGAGAAAACCTATTTTGCAAAGATGTTGGGACATAGCTAAATGTATGTGCAAACTCCCGTTTTGGATAGGGCATTTATTCGGTAGATAAAAATGTTTATAATGTGTTTTTGGATAAAAACATCAGGATCTTTTTTTTTTTGCAGGGTTTCTGATTTTGTAGACGAGGCTATGATTATCCCACTTTAGCTGTTACCATCATTAGTGATTCGCGGTACTGTTATGAATCGCTTACAAGTCTAATTTATTTTGCACCTGGTGGATGGTACTGGTAATTTGAAAAACTGCAGGGCCATTTATGTCAGCTTTGACCGTGACTTCAGTGGTCAATTCAACATTAGTAAGAAATATGAACCGGAGTTTTGAGTTGTCCAAAGCCGGTTATGGTCACATAGGCAACCCTTTGTGTCAAATATTAGCCAACAACAAATATTCTAGAGGAACCCTGGTTGCGATCATTGTGCTATCTTTGTTGCCTGTTTTAGAACTTTTCCAACCTAACCGCACATGGCTGAATGTAAAAAGTTTCTCCGGCCAAGACAATAAAAGTTAAAAATCTTGTACTTAGAATGTTTCTCCAAAAATTACCTCTTTTTCCTAGAATACTGTGAGATTGTGATAATCAGATATCCCTCTGCAAGATGAGGTGAAACATTTTTGACCCCATATAAATACAGTGTGGGGAGCCGCCCTCATATTGTTTTTTTTTTTTGATTTCTTCACACAACTCAATCTTACAAGCTCCAACCTGAAATATGAATTACAATAACCTTTTTAGAACTATTTACTTTTTTGCCTTCTTCTGTCAGTTAGCTTTGTGTGGGCCACCAAACACTTTCACCGAGACATTTCATGTTAAGTTGAAAGTGGGTCCAGATTACAAACACTTTTGTCCATTCGATGGAAAGGAAATCAACGTTAGGTCAAATGAAGGTGGCATTTTAAGACTGGACCCGAAAATAGCTGGCCCATCAAACCTTTATGCTGTTACCGCACGTGGCAGTTTGCTTGAACTGGAGTACAACACTCCAGGTGATTTCCTCAAAGTGATCACTGAGCAGCCTAATTATAAAGTCCAGGATGGAATGTTATTTTACAAAGGCTCCCCAAAATGGATATTGTGCAAGAGTAAGCAAGGCCTCCTAGTTCACAATGTTAAACTCGGTAAATTGGACTGTGACTTTCTTGGGAAGGTCAAGTTGACAACTGTTAATGTTGATCTCACAGTTAAGACTCTAGCTGTAAACGAAGATGTTCCTTCAGATTATGCTGAAATATTGGCACCATGTCCCTCTGATGAAGATGAGGACCCAGTTGTCTCTGCCTACAGCTCATGAGCAGATTCAAGCCCTTTCTAAATGCCAGAAGTAAGTTTTTGATACACACCCTGGCAGATTTCCATTCCATATCATTATTTCATAAATTGAATATGAAATATATATTGAAAAAATTCAAGTCGAAGAGACTATCATATTTTTTATTTTATGAGAGGTATTACTCCTACTAATCTTCAAGCCGCCAGTTACTCTTGCTTTATATGTTCTTTATTTACATACGTGTCGAATGATCTGAAACTTTTTTGTCTAATGATTATGGATTCTTGACTTGCGATGAGCAAGAAATATGAGTAATACTATAATTTGACGTGAAGTCGGGACTAGCGTCTGGTACTCTAAAATATATATTGCGCCATCTTTTTATGGTATTACGCTTCTGCAAACGATTTGTCATGGCTAGTGCATTTACTACTAGAATCTTGAAGGTCGACCCTTCAAGCATCAAATTCTCAGCGACAGCACACCTCGATGGTTCATTGCCTGAAATAAGCGATGCCGCTACGGAGAAAGCATTACAAGAGGCAGCTGATATAATACGAAACACAGATCAGGTAGTAGCATTTCCAACTGAGACAGTTTACGGATTGGGTGGGTCATCATTGAATGATAGAGCAGTACAAAACATCTATAAAGCCAAGAATAGACCCAACGATAATCCGCTGATATCGCACATCTCTTCTCTTGATCAACTTAATCGAAAAATATATGGATCTGCACATAACACAAGTGATCAAGATATTCTGTCCAATGTTCCATCAATATATCACCAACTTGTCGATAAACTCTGGCCCGGTCCATTGACAATATTGCTACCTATACCTGAGAATAACGAAAACACTTTATCAAAGTTCACAACCGCAGAACAACCCACATTTGCTGTACGAATTCCTTCAAATCCAGTTGCTAGGGCATTGATTGCATTGAGTGATACACCAATTGCTGCTCCTTCAGCAAATGCATCAACAAGACCTTCGCCAACTACAGCTGCACATGTCTACCACGATCTTCATGGGCGGATACCGTTGATACTTGATGGTGGATCATGTCAAGTAGGAGTTGAAAGTACAGTTGTAGATGGGTTGTCAAATCCACCCATGCTACTGCGTCCAGGTGGCTTCACATATGAGCAAATAGTTGATTTTGGTGGACCTGCATGGCAAGAGTGCAAAGTGGAAAATAAGCAAACAGTAGCTTTAGGAGAGAAAGTACGTACTCCAGGGATGAAATATAGACATTACTCGCCAAGTGCAACAGTAACTTTGATGTTACCTGTCGGAGAATGCAATCGAGCTCAAAAACTTGAACGGGTTTCCAACATAATTGAAGAGGAGATCAAAGATCAGAACAAGGCAGTCAAAAAAATTGCCTTGCTAACCACGCACCTAGGTGATCTTTTTGAAAGAGACTTCAATTTTAAATCTTTTACCGGAGATTTAATTATTGAAAAATTGGGAACTACAGGTTCGGAAATTCAATCAACACTTTTTTCTGCATTGAGGAAAGTAGATGAACAAGATAAGGTGGGTATGATTTTTGTAGAAGGTGTACATGAATCGGATGAAGGATTAGCAATTATGAACAGACTGAAGAAGGCAGCCGGAAATCACTGTGTGGAGCTCTGATCAGAAATCGATATTGAGGAGATGAAAGGGTGGAAGGCGTGTGTATCGTATAGTAAAATCCAATATTTGCAACACTGTGGTTATTTGTATAGCTCAGCTGTTCAATTAAGGCTGTTTGTGTGTATATAAGGACCTATATGTCGATATGAAAGATTAATTTGCATAACTTTAGAAATCGCTGATGTAACCACCTAAGAAAATCTAGACATTTGAGTTATACAGAGGGTCCTGAGATCCCGTCTTTCTGATGTATAACTTCCTTAGTTCATCGGCAAAGAAAACACTGCTGCTTAGTGTTAACAGAAACAGTAGATCTTTTAGTGTGAGACTTTCCGTTTTGAAAATGCTTTGGAAAAATGGAATATAGATTGCGCACATCTGACCGACTAAGGAGAATCCCACAGCATAATTAAACATTTTGTTTGCAAAAATGCCAACTTCGAAAATAGATTTCGTGGCATGTCTACATGCGAGAGCATTGAACATGTCAAAGAAAACAAAACAGGTGAATGTCATTGTTGTATCTCTGGCAGTTACTTTACCATCTTCGTTCATTTCCTTAACAAACACATAAACAGTACCAAAAATGATAAAAGATGCAGAAACTAAGACTCTTTTTAAAACCGGATGAGTCAAGATTTTATCAGAACGCTTTCTAGGAGGTTTTTTCATAACCTCGTGGTCAACTGGTTCTACTCCTAGGGATTGAGCTGGTGGGCCGTCCATTAAAATATTGATCCAAAGAATTTGCATAGCGTTTAAAGGGTTGGGGAGTTTGAAAGCAGTCGCCAATGCAACTAATGAAAGAGCGGCAACAGAGGTCGATAATTGAAATGTCAAAAAGTTTTGAATATTGTTAAAAATACCTTTTCCTTCTTCAATTGCTGTCAGGATAGTGCTGAAATCGTCATCAGTCAAAACCATATCAGAAGCTTCCTTAGCGACATCTGTTCCCATTCTTCCCATAGAAACACCTATATCGGCAAGCTTCAATGCAGGTGCATCGTTAACACCATCTCCAGTCATTGCCACAATATCTCCTCTCTTCCTCAACGCACGAACAATGTTTAGTTTGTGCTGTGGTGTTGCCCTTGCAAATATGTTAACGTGATCGATAACGTTTGCTAGTTGATCATCAGTCATTTCGTTCAATTTATCACCAGTTAACACCGAAAATTCAGGATTGATTACTGGAATACCTATCTGTCTTGCAATATTTATGGCAGTATTTTCTGAATCACCTGTAATCATGATAACATGAACACCTCCTTGTAGAAGTTGTTCAATTGCAGGTTTGACTGTTGGTCTTGGAGGATCGCTCATTCCGATCAAGCCAGTGAAAGTCAAGCCTGTCACCTTCTCATCTGTTAGCTTTTCGTTATTAACGGGCAAATCTAATTTGGCGAAAGCTAAAGTTCTTAAGCCTTCAGATGCAAGTGAATTTGCACAATCGATAATAGTGTCTCGTTTGTCTTGTGTAAGTTTCTCAGCCTTTCCTTTTTGATTGATGAATGAACTGGATTTTTCAAGAATTCTTTCGTATGCTCCCTTTACGTACAGGACACATTTGCCATCTTGATCCGTAATCTTCGTTGCCATTAATTTCCTTTTAGAGTTGAATGACAGTTCTTCTAGTTTTGTAATTGAGTTTCTGATATCCTTTAGTTCGAATCTAGGTAGCTGCTCCACTAGGGCAATATCGGTTGGATTTCCCAAGTATTTACCATGCTCTTGTGAAAATGTTGCATTATTACAAACATTCCCCACCAGTAATGTCTGTCTAACATCATCTGTTAAGTAGTTTTTCAAACTGTTATTCTTATTTTTTTCAAGGGACAAAACATTGGTTTTGTTGGCCATGCTGCCCAAACACCAAAGTTTTGAAACGGTCATATGATTCGAAGTAAGTGTGCCGGTTTTATCAGAGCAAATAACATTAACAGAGCCTAATGTTTCCACACTTGGTAATCTTCTTACAATGGCTTTACGTCTCGCCATTCTGAGCACTCCGAGTGCCAAAGTGACCGTAACAATGATAGGTAGACCCTCTGGAATGGCAGCAACAGCTAATGAAACCGAAATTTGAAACATTTCAAGCCATGATCTACCCTGGATAATACCGACAAGACAAATCAGTCCAATCAGGATGAAACTCATCAAGGACAGATCCTTGCCCAGTTTATCCATTGCCAACTGCAATGGAGTTTTGGGTTTTTCAATACTTGACATCATTTCAAAAACTTTTCCAAAGGTGGTATTCTTTGCAGTTCCAACAACAATACCTCTTCCGTGACCCTCCCTAACCAATGTTCCCATGTATGCGATACAGGTTCTATCCGCAATTGGAACGACAACATTTGGCCCGCCTCCATAGCTTGAAAGATTCACTCTTCTTGAAGTTTTATGCACTGGTTCATTTTCACCAGTCAAATTGCTCTCATCGATAGTAAGATCTACAGATTCGATAATTCTCAAATCTGCAGGGATCCGATCACCAATTTTAAATCTAACAAGGTCACCTGGGACTAAGTTTGATGCTAATACATGAGCTTCTTGTCCACATCTAATTAAGTGACATTCAGCAGGGACCAGTTTGTTCAATGCCTCTAGCGATTTTTCGGATCTGTACTCCTGTATAAAGCCAACGGTAACCACGATGATAATCGCCAATGTGATACTCACAGCATCATCGATATTTCCCATAATAAATGATATCACTGCTGAGCCCATTAATAATATAATCAAAGGATCCTCGATAAAGTTAAGTAAGAATTTTTTGATTAGGCTTTCCTCGTCGTCACCCTCGATCTCATTAGGGCCATATATCTCTTTCCTTCGACTTACATCCTCCAATGATTCCAATCCATTGACTGCGTTGGTTTCTAGTCTCTTAATGGTGTCCTCACTTCCAATGGAGCAAAACTCCAATGATGGTACTGAGGTTGCTAAGACCTCGTTATCGAGATCAAATAGTTTAGTTTCAGCTTCGTCTTTGCCATAATTAGCAAACGGATTATCGCTCATCACCAGTGCACCTTATGCGTTTCAAAATATATTTCAAATCAAAATTACGCACTTCAATTAAGTTATTTACCGTTGACTGCTAGTTGTTTTGCAGACAGAAATATTTCGTTCGTTACTCGTTCACAACCAAATCAAAAATGACAGAATATTTCGATCATAAAAATGAGAATACTATTGAGTAACTTCTCAACCTTTCAATTGTGGTAGGTTTATTTCGGTAAATATTCCTGAAGAAGTTAAGGTGTCTTCCTTTCGTTTCAGGGTCACTGAGCGTTGTTTGAATTTCGTTCATCAATTTTGAGATTCGTGTTTTCTCGCTCTGAAATTTCGTTAATATACGCTTCAATACAATAATCATGCATTAAGTAGCATGTGACCAATATTATCACATGACGTTGCTGTCCTCTAAATTGCACACGACGCATAATACACACAGCTTTACGAACGCCTAGTCTGTAGGCAAATTCTTGATCAAATAATTATATTATCCGATATAAATAATTTTTAACTTACTTTCCTATATTACATGTAGAAGAAAAATTATGCTGATATTCTATGTTGTTATTCTCTATTTAGGCTCAATATTGTAACGTAGTCTGATACCCATTGCTGATAATTCTGAATCCAGATATTTCAGAACAAATGGAATGGCGACGGTTGTCGTGTTACCACCTCCAACAAATTTGTTTCCTTGACCATCTTCCCATATGTGAGAATCGTCAATAAAGGAATTGTTATCGTCGTGTTCCGAAAGTAATTTCTTCGCTTTGTCGAACTTGATCGCACAACGACGGCAGCGGATGGTGGAGCGAGATCCTATACGTGGTACACTCTGTTGAGTTGTCAATATGGAACCACAGTCGCGACAAACAGCGGTTTGCGTGTAATCAGAGCAGTTTAACAATCTATCCTGCAACAAAAACGAAGTACCATGCCCTATCAAAGCATCTCTCTCCATTTCACCCACACGAATACCACCATGTCTCTTTCTGCCTTTCACAGGTTGCATTGTCAAACTATTGACTGGCCCAGTTGACCGTACTTGAAACTTGTCGTTAACCATATGGCGTAATCTTTGGTAGTACACAACACCAACGTAAATATCAGCTCTTAATTCCTCACCTGTAGCACCCGAGTACATGGGCTCGTTACCGTGATAATTGTAACCAGCTTTAGCTAGTTGTTCACCGAAATAATCAGCTGGTGTATCGCTCTCATTGAAAATCCAAGGAGTGGCATCCTGAGCTATACCATGCAAAGCACCTGCCTTACCAGCCAAAGACTCGACAAACATACCAATTGTCATACGAGAGGGAAAAGCGTGAGGATTGATGATAACGTCAGGTTGAATACCAGTTTCAGAGAATGGCATATCAATTGTTGGCCATTTTCTGGAACAAACACCTTTTTGTCCATGTCTCGAGGAAAATTTATCACCGATTTGTGGGGTTCTTCTTATCCGATACTTGATTGTGACCGTCTGTAGCTCCTGAAACCTGCTTGTTTCATCACCAATCAAGTTAACTTCCTCTATGTAGGCAGGTTCAGAAGAATGGTAAGTCTTCACTTTCGTTTTGTTCAATGTTTCATCAAAGTAAGCACAAATTGGATCTCCTTCTTCGACGTAAGTTCCAATATATGGCAAACCATCATCATCTAACTTTTTTAACCAGTCTTTAGGCCATTCATCACTTCCAAACCCAAAATGTTGGGTTATTGGGTCTCCGCGACTTCTATTCATAGATAAATCTACCTTTTCTGTCTTGTACATGGTACCATAGCCGAATCCACGCTCATCTGCAGATTTGTTAATGATCATTGCATCGTCCATATCGTAACCAGTGTATGAAATGACTGCAACAACAGCATTGAATCCATTTGGAAAATTGTCCATACCATAGTCATCATACAAGTTGGCTTTGACTATAGGTGTCTGACCAGTTTGTAGCCTGTAAAGTTTATTATCAGATCTATGGCATAGAGCTACACCTGGTGTACCCATAGTCTGCTTACCCATTTGGCACTGGTACATATTTCTAGGTGATTGATTGAAGTCTGAAAAAGGTGTCAAGTTAGCAAGGATAGACAAGATATTTGTTGGAGTGAATTCAACATGACTATGGACGTTGTTTTGAATTTCCTGTGGAGTAACTGCAATGTTCATGTACACTTGTTCAAATGGGCCCACAATATCTTCTTTATCCAAGGGCAGGTAACGAACTGGACGCATCATTCTTGAATGTCCTCCAAAAATGTATAACCCTGGGTATTGGCCACGAGTGGATGGTGGTACATAACCAATCTCAATATCGAGAGCTAAACCAGGAGTTTTACCTTCCACTTTCAAAAACCTTAATGTATCAGCAATTATTTTTCCCTGTTCATGCGAAACCCATCCCAAAATTTTCCCATCTAGTTGCACACAACACAATGAGGGGCCAGCAGCGGAGCTTTGTACTGTAGGGGAAACACCCAAATCATACAAAATCGAAGGTATTAGTGAAACATCCGTTTGTTTGGTCGAGATTTTACATTTATGGGCAAAATGGTTCAGCAAACCACATGGAGAACCGTCCGGTGTGTGAACAGGGCATAAAAACCCCCAGGACTCAGGTAACAATTTCCGGACTGTTGTTGTTTTAAGTTGTGCAAAGAAAGAACCTCTATGCACCATTCTGAAATGAGAGATGAAACGATAGAAGTTGATTTTCTCAGCAACAACCGTATAACCAGAGACTTGTTGCAAATCTAAACCTGACTGAGAGACTAGATTACCAGTAGATAGGAAATATTGCAACTTCGCACCAATGTTTTCATTCACTCTCATCAACGTTTTTGACATGTATTTTTTATCTTTGAAATTAATTGGCATGCCTCTATTAATGTCCATTTTAACCTGGTTAACGACAGATTGTAAGTATTCATCGATTTTTTCTTTTATAATCATACCATACAAAAACCCACCCAATAAGACTTCTTGGTGCTGTGTGGCATCTGGATTATCAGGACTACATTCTCCAGCAACTAGAGAGTACAATTTTCTGATCATGAAAAGAAGCATTCTGGATTTATCTTCCCTATTTTTCTTGCCTAAATGAACAAGAACAATACGCTCCAAGACTTCCTTACCAACATCTAAATCAGATCTGTCTGGAGATGCTCCAAAAACAACCCGAAACTTATCACCCAAATATTGAAGTACTTGAATTCGGTTCTTCAGTTGTGGATATCTCTTCTTAAACCCTCGCAGCAACAATTCCAAACGATCAGTTAAAAATGAGTTCTTTACATCCGCTCCGACAATCCCATCAAATATTTCTCTATCGTTGGTGTCGATTAAAGCTTTTATGATCATAACCACGGGAACCAAGTACTCGTTTTTCCTCCAAGAAAATCTGAATGTCACTTGGCCGTCATTCAAGTAATGGAGAACATTGGTTTGAGAAGTTTGATCTGGTCTCACAGATCTAATTTGAATACCGTACTGAGAATAAGACGCACCTCTGTTAGCAAATGATGGTCTGATAATCGCCATTGGGTGATTTCTACGCTGCACAATTAACATTCTGATTAATTTTTCGATACCATTGATAACGAAGTATCCACCTACTTCATCTGATTCTTCTTTATGGTTTACTAATTGCTCAGGTGATAGTTTACTCAAGTGGCATCTATTGCTTTGTAGCATGATTGGCAAACCACCAGCGTCTCTAATATCATGAAATGTCTCCTCACCATTATTGACTGACCATTTCACTTTCAACATAAGTTTGCCACGATAAGAGGATAATCGTTGTCTGGATTCACTTGGATAAACTTTTCTCTCAGCTGCACCCAAAACACCTTCATTTGAAGTTGGCATTGCAATTGATACTTGCTCCACAGAAACTGATAATTTGTTACCCAAATAGCTTTGGTTAATGCTGTCTTCGTACTGGACTCCCATAAGTTTCCCATCAAAGATGGATTTTTCTCCAATATCTTTGACACCTTGGTTCAATAATCCACCATCAGATCCTTCTGTTAGAGCATTGAATGATCCAATATGAGGCTCAACAGCATCTTGTAGTAGTGGGTATGCAGATTTATCTTTTGGAGGATTTATAAATCTGTTTTCTCTTTCAAGAGTCCGGAAGTGGGCTGTCCTCGCATTTGAAGGCGGTTTGATTACTTTACTCATGGCTCCATAAAGTTATATTACTGGTAGCCAATTAGTAAGTAAAGTCCAAATAAATAGTATCCCTTGCTACTGATATCCTGGATAGCTTGTAAAGTAATACTCTACACTTACTTGTCTAATTGATTTATAGTTTCTGAAGCAGGATCACTTCTGCGATGAGATGAGATGAACTTACAGCTGAAAAAATTTTCCCAACCCTTTTCTTTTTTTGAAGAAATACAATCGAAATTGAATGTTTGCACGTGATCTCTATATCCAGGGCGCATGGCACTGCAAGCAGGGAAGCCTTTGGATTGAGAGATAATTTTGAAGCTGTGCAGCAGCGTCAGAATTCGTTCTTTTCAACAATTAAAAATCACCAAAAATATTTGATAATTTGCAAAAAATAGAGACTTTGAATATCCTTAAAGTTTTCGGTAGGCAGTTGATTTTGGATATTCTCTGCTAGATTTTACCCGAAAGACGGCACATTTATGCAATTTCTATGTATCATTTCACTATATAAAGATACATGATTCATACAATACATGTGTTTCTTTCTAATTTTTTTTTATCACTTTTCTGAGTTTGATGAATGAATTGAAGTGCAACTTCTCCCAATAATCAAATTTTTAGCGAAATCGTAGTGATTTCCTGATTGCAACTTGCAAATATTCTTTCTTCATTAAACTTTGGCGCGAGCTTGGAATCTCAAATTTAATACCTCTTTTTTTTCCTAGTATGTGATGCTTATTTTGGACCTTCTGGACTTGCATAGATCTTCAGATGCAGAAAGTTGTAGTAATGGCCTCTTAGATACCAAAGGGGACTTTGCTGTCATCGTAGGTTTTGGTCCTTGTAAAATTCTTTTTTGGTATATTCTTTCAAGCTGACTTTTATGTTTAGTCATCCACAAATGGTCCAGAGCATTTTGAGTGTCAAACCTCTCATTAACGTCAACTTTCAGAAGATTTTGTACAAAATCCTTAGCAGCAGAAGATATAACTTGCCATTGCTTTGTATCGAATATCAGTTTTCCTGACGTCGCGTTTTTTATGATTGATCTTTCTGTTCCGTCACCATAAAAAGGAGATATACCGGTCAATATAATATGAGTGATTACACCAAGGGACCATAAATCGCATTTTTTGCCATAACCCTTTTGTTCTGAAGTAGCATGTCTTGAGAAAGTATGGTATGCATTTCTATCGGCTTTAAAGCCAACCTCAGGCGCGCAGTATTCTGGTGTTCCCACTATTGTATGCATCCGGGCTTTGGAAGATAGTAATGTCTTGGCAATCCCAAAATCTGCAATTATTATTTTGGTACACGGTTCAGGTGAGCTCAATAATATATTATCTAATTTCAAGTCACGATGTACAACATCCTGCTCATGCAGATAGCTGAGCGCCTGAAGGATTTGATACACGATAATGAGGGCTTCTGTCTCTGGGAGAGAAGCTAGACAGTCACCTCTTGCTAAATATGAAAATAGATCACCACCAGAAATCAAGTCCTGAAAAATATACAGATTGTTATTGCTGTCATAGAACGTCTCGTACACGTTAATAATGTTTGGATGCTTTAGTTTTAGTAAAATGTTTGCTTCCTTATCAAATTTATTCAAGTTGACTCTTATAATCTTAACTGCATAATCTTTTGGGTGTTGTTTCTGGTTTTTGGCTATTTTGGTAGCCGTCAGGACGTGACCAAACGTGCCATTTCCTATTATTTTTGGATGTACTTGCCAACCCTCAAACCTATCTTTGAATCCAAGCTTTGCTAATATGTTGGTATTTGGAGGTGATATTTTTGTTACCAATCTAAATTTGTGCCCGCCTTGGTAGCTCAACTCTATAATATCGTCGTTATTTAAAATATATGCCTCATGTCTTTTCAGACGCAACCCGTTTAGAAAGGTGCCATTCAAAGAACAGTCTTTGATGTAAAACATCGGAAAGCTTTCATCATCAAACATTACAACCCAAATGTTGAAGTGTACTGAAGAAACGGAACTATCTGGTATAATCAAACTGCATTGTTCTGGACTTCGTCCTATTTTTAAAAAATCATGCTTCCTTAACTCCAAGCGCCTCAAACAAATGCGATGGTCTTTATCTTCTGAAATTTTACCATCAATCGAAATTCCGTAATTGAGTAATTCTAGATAGGCCAAAATAGAATGATTAACCATTTCAAATATTGATACAAGTGGTTGTTCTATATTTTGTTAATGTTTTTTCTCACTTGAATATCGTTAAGGATGTAAACAAAGTTTGCCGCCTATCCTGAAATTTGACGGTTCCGAGTGAAAGAAAAATAATCTTCGGCATATATAAATATGCATTTGTAATATAGACAACTTCTTGGGTGAAAACGTTAATGAGAGCTGTGAAAAGTATTTTATACTTGACCAATTGAGAACATGATAGTCTTGAACTTCAATAACATGATAGTTATTGAAGCCAAACAGTGACTATTCATATATATTTTGTTCCGGCTAAAATATGCATAACCTTTGAACCGGGATTTTTATTGTAAGGATTGTGTGAAATAGCTCAACAGGGGCGTTTCCTCTTGTACAAAGCAAACTTACATCTTTCTAGAAATTGGAATAGTCAATGAGCAATAAGACAATGATATAATAAGACAATGATATACCCTTAACGGTATTTTTTGGTGTCCTTCTGAGCGGTGGCCATCATTGGCATAAAAATTGGACTAGACCTTGCTTTAAGGCGCCTTTCTAGAGGTTAGTCGCTCTCGACAATTTCCTTAATATGTTAGCAGAGGTAAAAATTGCTTTTTAGATCAAATCGTGGGTAATGTTTCGTGCACTTGAGAATGCCTATTTTCAGTGAGCCATAGGAGCTGGTTCAAACCCTTTTAGTTACAACACTTACTTGTTGTGTTGCACGTGATGTAAACAATATGATTTACTCGTTTCCTAACATGCAATACATGTTAACTATACTGAAGGGAGCTGAACAGCTGCGAAAAGTAATCATCCATACAAAATAGCCCGCAATATATTGTCAGTAATATATTTTGATATAATTTTGGTATTCATCCGTTAAGCCCTCTTTTAAGACCGCCAAAAACGAGGTTTTTCCGACATTCTATCCTGCTTAAGGGTTGAACATATAGCTATCATGTCAGAACCAGAAACTCCGTTACACCCAGGTGCGGACGAACAGCTTGACTTAGATAACATCAAAGAACTCGATGATGAAGATATAGCGGATTTGGATATGGAGTTGGCGTCAGACTTTGATATAAGTGACAGCCAACAAACCAACAAAAACTCCATAAAACAGGAAAAACAGCCAGTATTCAAGAGAGACTTCATGGAAGACGAGGAAGATGACGTGGAATTTGACGATGTAGATGCCTTCAAACCCCGTGTTAATGTAAATTCACCATTCTCATCCAGTTCAAAGCTGGCGTTTATGCATAACCCACAGGCGCAAGGAAAACAAAGACGTTTGTCGATGTCGCAGCAATCAAAGTTCATAGCATATTGTGACCAAAGAATAATGAATATACAACGGAAATTTGTGCAATCCCGAGGTTTGAATGTTCAAAATGGTTATTCGGGTTTGGATCCGCTCTTACACGATATTAAGTCATTGGTCGACTTCATCTGGTATTCTATTGATGGTATACCCAACTCAGAGTACTTACTAAAGCAAAATCTGGAGGATCTGTCTGTGTCAAATTTTTCTGAGGACACCTCGACATATTTCGGTCAAACAGCGTATTTATTGAAAGTAGCGGATGAATTAATAGACTATACTGAGAAGTTTGACCTTCATAATCTGACTTTAGAAGAGAAAAATAAAACTGTAACGAAGTTGTTCAAAATGGTTTTCATATTGGATAAAATCTTTGGAAGATTGCTGACTGGGACCATACCAGGACGTAAGAAAATGAACGCGACAGATGCTGTACGACTTTCAGGTATAGCAGAAAGGACTAGATTTCGGCTCCCCAATTACTTGGAGGCTCAAGATATCCATGGATATCACTATGAGGTGACGAAAATATATGAAGAAACGCTCGACCGGTGTGGAGTATAAGCACGTACCTATTTATGTATTTACATATTGGGTTGTATCCACCATAATTAATGCATTATCGAATGTCGTTGTAAAAGAAGACCAAATTAAACGTAAAACTATGTAGTATATAAGAGCTGTATATATATAAAATTCAGCTATTTTTGTTCATCTCCAACTGATCGAATGGATTAATCGTATGGGCCGTCGCTGGTTGTGGTGTCATCATAGGGATATGATGCTGATCAATTCGCTCATATTGTTGTGGATGTTGATGATGCCAATGTTGTTGTTGCTGTTGTTGCTGCTGTTGTTGCTGCTGTTGTTGATTTGAATTCTGTGCTGCTTGAACTGCTTGAGCTGCTTGAGCCACTGCCTGCAAAGAAACAGTCTTATAAGAGCTCAAATCTAGTATTACAGTCACTTCCTTTGTGGCTTTTGCCAAAGACGCTAAATTAGGTCGTATTTCATTCAGTGTTGGCAGGTCTGCCATTACTACTTTGGTACTGGCTAAAATGGAGATAATAGATTTGAGAAATACATTGATACTTTCCCATGTTTTTAATTTTTCATTATTTGTCAGGAACTTCTCTGCCATAGGATCCTTAGATGTTAAGATATTCAATCTGCCACTTAAAATTTTTGCTAATTCCATTGCTTGACAACAGGTATCGGTTAATTCTCTAATTTTTGACGCTAATGCATCGGTGAGTTCTTGTTTTCCAGTTGTACTTGCAAGCGCAGCTTTTGAAATTTCTGATGTAAGTTGGTCATAGACAACACTAACCATTTTTACCACTGTTTTCAGTGTTTGGTAGAGCTGTGGATCTATGTTTGCTTCCTTAGAATTAGGTAGAGGTGATTGAACTTCGGCTTCTGTATTGGACTCGTATGGTGAAGCATGCTTTTCGCCTGGTTTGTGAGATCGAGGAGAATTCTGTAAATATTGTTTGGGGGAGACATCTGTATGCCTTATTTCAGGTGTAACTTGGGTAGTTGAAGTGGAAGCTGGTGGAGGAGTCAAATCAGGCTGGCTAACAGTTGATGATGGATGAGTCGAAGACATGATTGAGTTAGTCGAACCAACGGCAGTGTTGATGGAGAGTGTACCGTTAGTCGATACAGGGGTTGCTGATGGGATAAAAGGCATTCTTGTTTGTAATGTACTACTTCTCGTCCTAGATATGTGTTTAGAAGAAAGAACTGAAGTTGGATTTCCAGGTTGTATATTACTGGATAGTGATGCAGAGTGCACCCTGTGCTGTTTTCTTGAAAGTGAAAGGTCCTTGGAACTAACTAGGTTCCATGCATTGTACATTTCATTATAAGAACATAATAGCGTCATGTAAAACATTCTAATGAAACATAAGTCGTCTGCTTCAAAAAAGACGTCAAAGTTTTTTCGCAGCTGATGGATTATC